>QFFA01010466.1:0-40411 GCA_003316565.1 Russula foetens | reverse complement strand
GACCACGACGAGCAGCTCATCAATGAGGCCCTATCATCGTCCCCAGGCACACACGTCGATGGCAGCTCGCTCGGCAGCGGCATCATCGACCGAAAAGACGAGACCACCCCCTCCCCTTCTCTCGTAACAGACGCCACATCCCCACTAGCCTCTCCCCGATCGACTTCCAGCACCTCTTCCTTCTCGTCTCCTCTTGGCTTCTTACGGGGTGCGTTTCCTGGGGTATCCCTGTCGCGTCTGGAACACGTCATCACCGATGCCGGCGGCGACGGAGGATCTGTGGATGGTGTCGATATTGAACGTGCCATCCAGCTTCTGCTAGCCGAAGAACACCCACGAGATCTGGGAGAAAACGTCAACTCGTTCGATACCCCTATAGTCAAAGCGAAGGGGAAGAAGAGGAAAGACAAACTCCAAACATTCGCCATCAATGACATACGACAACGACCACACATCTACACCGAGTCCCGTCAAGGTTCACATTCCACGACGCCACAAATGTGTTCTGATGTCGATGTCTGGACCTCCATCTCTTCCATTTCTGCCCAACTTGCAGCGCTCCTTCCCCCGCATCCAGAGTCATTCTTCAGGTCGTTCTTTCACTCCCATGAGTCCAAGACACCTTCGACGGCAGTTCGTCGTGCCCTCACAGACATCACCAATGCCAGGGATGACGACCTCCCCCCACTTGATATGACCATATTACTTACTTTGCAGGATATCCTGCGCAACACTCCAGAGTACAACGAATTAAATGCAGATGGGCAGGAACAGTTCCTTTCGGACGCCCACTTATGTCTGCACGCGGTCGGGTCTCGAGTAGACACCGCCCTTGACCTTGTGTGGCTCCTGCGTGGCCTGGATGCAGATGAGGCCGCCGGACGAAAGACTGCTCCGTATCATCAAGAGCCCTTTCGATGCCAAGACAGCCCTTTCCTAGAGTCGTCCGATAACTCCCAGTCACCCACTTCCGGGGCCCACCTAGGGCCACAATCAGGTCGTCCTCCCGGGCGCCGACCTTCTCAGTCGCAAGACGACTGGATTGTCGTGTCAAGACGGAAACGACCCACAGGAGCAAATCACCATGGTGTTGCCGTCCTCCCTTCCAACGATTCGTACGGAACGGCGGCCACCGACGATATCGACTTGGCTAGGGATGAGAATCTTGCGAGACTGAAGGAGCAATGCAATGACCTGGAACGCCGTCTGGGAGAGGCATATATGTTGGAGGACAAAGCCTGGGAGGGAGGTAGCTCCAAGAATGTGGGAAGACAGATGGCCCTGTACCTCAATGAAGAGGTGCGTATGTGCTTCTGTACGATGCCACCTGTGAGCTGACGATACAAATTATGCCCTCAAGGTACGCCCATTGCAGGAAAAACTCTGGGATGCGGAATTGGTCTTTGCTAGAGCCTGCGTCAACGCAACAAAGTTGGCTATATCCTCGTACTTGTTTCCATACTCGATTTGACGATTATCGCATCCCAGGGAATCCACCACAACCGGTACGACCATAGATTTACATTACGCCACCAGCGCTGCCCAGGGAGTCATCCTCGCCAAGGAGTTTCTCAATGACTATCCTGCTTCTGAGGGTAGGCGTAATTCTCCGCATATCTCGGGCGTAAGCCCACTGACATGGGAAACGGTAGCTTGCCCAATGAAAATCATCACTGGACGTGGCAACCATTCAGTCGGCGGTATAGCTGTCTTGGGGCCCGCTGTCTATGATGCCCTGAAGAATGATGGTTGGAACGTGTCGAAGTTCCTTGGCTTTGTCCGAGTCGACGGCCGCCTAAACGACTAAAGCTTTTTTTAGAAGCAACCCTGCATCTCTTGACCCCACATCTGTATCACGATGATTTGATCGACTTTTGCCTTTGTTGTATATCAATGTTGTAGCGTTATACTCATATTCCAACCAATACCTATACCTAGTCTTGCTTCGAAAACGGGTGATAGGTCAACTGTGAGACGCTCTCCGGCCCGCAACAAGTTGCATGTCTCTATCCCCATCTTGATCCGACTATCTTGACAAAGCTGATACAAGCCTTCGAATAAACCCATTCGTGGTCTCAATATCATGGGGTCATCACTCGAACCTGAAGAGGAGTCTTTGGACGGGAAGGTCCAAGACGAGAGTGAGGGTGATGCTACTTGGTCTGAGAGGCCGACGGTACGGTCTTATCTTCTGGTAAACGTCCATAAAACAAGGTCCTTGACAGAGTGTTTTCAGCGGAGAGGACGCCCCGCCAGAAAGAAAAGAAAGAAAAACGACGACGGGAAGGCGTCGCGCGCGGTCATACCCGACTCGGAACCTTCTTTCGAACCCGCCGTCTCCCTCCAACCCCTCCTCGATTTCCTCGCATCGAAATATGCCTCTGAGGACAGTGAGGATGCGTCTTTCGACACCGTTGCGGGATCAGTACTTGCGGAGTATGCGGAGCGTCGAGACGAGCTGGAGGAGCGACATGAGAGGGACAACCTTGTGAGCTTCACTTCGCGTCCTCCCCCCCTCCAGCACAACACGTCAATTTTCAGGATGGTCTCGCTGATTGGGCGTGTCTTCCTGACCTTTTTTTTTTGCGCTGAAAGGGAAGGCCTTATTTGCTCCTTTCGTCGTCCGAGGAGGCGAGCCTCATACGGACGCTCGAGACGAAACCACAAGGCTCATTAACCGTCGCCGAGGCCATCATATTGCGAAAGCTGAAGCTACAACGCGTACGTGACTGCATTCCTTTCTCCCTCTTCTGTCCGATTCCTCAAAGGACGAACCCGTCTCCCTTTTCAGCACATGAGGGCTCACAACTTGCCTCGGCCGCGCCTGCGCCCCAAGGACAATCCCGCCACGCTCGTCGCGTTGCCCCCCGCCTCGAACAAGACGCCGGTGCGTCCCGATCCCGAGGTGCTTCGCGCTCTGTACGAGGTGCGGACGACGCCGTATCGGTGCTCGTTCCTGTCCCGCCTGAACGGCTGTTCTGTCGTCGGCCGTCGGCCGAATTCGAAGAACGTGGTCGCAGCCGACTGGGAAGCGAGGTCGCCCTGGATGGATCTCATGGAGGACGTCCGTGCTCATTACGCGTTGAAATTGTAAGTATGACGGGTCCCCTTTTCTTTTTTTTTTTTTTGTTTGCTTTGGTCCGTTGGGACCACGCCCCCGTGTTCAACGCGCTCTAATGCGGAGCAAGCAGCCCGGACAGGGACGTCGTTCAGGAATCGGTCGCGCCCATCACGTACGTGACGTTGGCGGCGGAACACCTGCCCCAAGTTCATGACTTGTTGCAACGCTCGTTTTGGTCTGGAATCGACGGTCTGTTGTTCCGTTGTCGAACGCAGGGTGCTCCCTGACACGTTTTTACCACCCACAGTCAGCGACTCCTTGCGGCATGTTCCGGAACGAGCAACGATCGTTGCGATATACAAGCATCTCGTAGTCGGATGCGCGATCCTCAGTTCGCCGGTCGAAACTTATATAACCTACCTCGCCGTCCGCGCTGGTTGGGAAAATGCACAGATTGCAACGTATGCACTCCCTTGATCGCTCCTCGAGATCATTGATACAAGGTCTCTCAGTGCCATGCTATTTCACCTCATCGATCGCAATCCAAATAGAGACATTACTCTCCACGTATCCGCAAATAATCCCGCGATGGTGCGTTTGTTATCTCTCCGCAGTGATCGAGTTCCCTGACCGCTATCCAAAAGCTTCTCTACAATCGGTTTGGTTTCAAGGCAGAAGAATTCATTGTCGGCTTCTACGAAGATTACCTCGACCCCCAGTCACGGATGTCAAAAAATGCGTTCCGTTTACGACTACGCCGCTAAATCCACAAACACGTATCATAGAGGTAAAATCATAGCACGCGTGCCCTCTTTGCATCCCGCGGTGTGTCTCCCACGACCATTGACGGTACAGGAGAGGACAGCGCGTTGGGGGCAAGATCAGATATCTGAGCGGCCTGCACCCGCGCGGCCTCAAAGTCAGACAACCACTTTCCTCCCTCTGCACCCTCAAAAAGCCAGACATGACTGGGACGTATTTGCGTTAGAACGCAATCGACGTCGAAGGTCCACACACCTGTCTGCCACGCGTTTAGGGCCAGGACTCGAACATTCCGGTGACGGTCGCTTCGTTGATGTCGGGAATTGTCCACTCAAATATTGTCCGGCTTTCGCTGGTGGTAAAGTCCACCCGAGATTCTCACAGAGATGCTCAATAATACCGTCTGCGTCCCCCAGGAGTAGGATCTAGTGAAGCTGGTGAGAAGCGTCAACGGACTAGGAGGGCGGAACACCAACATCCGGATTGATATGCGTTACTGGCGTTTTGTTGATAAGAATCTGAAAGAGGACCTCGTCGAGAAATGTTCCCGAGGCTGGAAAGAACGCGTACTTGTGGCACGGAATGGGGCATGTGCACTGGTGGAGAATTATCGTACTTAACCCCCACCAGCACTTTGTAGTAGTAGTAGGACTCACTTATGATGTCAGCTACGGGTGCGACTTTCAATGACGTGCCTATGATGAGTAGGAGATCGGCTTGTTCCCTATCTCGTTCCAAACACTCCTCGAAATTGTCGGTCAGCTTTTCACCAAAGAATGTGATGTCCGGCTAAAACGCTATATCAGAGCAAAAAATCTGAACTGGCGAGGGCGATGACCTTCATTATCCACGGTGGGAACAGGGGTTCATCCTCTTCGTCATCACTGTCCGGCTTCCTGTTGCGCTTTTGCGCACTGTTGGTCGCCTTTTTCGAGGATTTGCTAGAATCGCTGCAACTCTTGCAGAGAGGCACTTCTCCTTGCATGATTTCTTGCTCGATGATACTGCCTGGCACGCGGATGCGACATGCTAAGCAGGAGGCGGTTGCAAAAGATCCGTGACATTGCAGGACATTCCGTACGCCGACGACGGTCTCAAGCGTATCGATATTTTGGGAATAGTTCTATGCAAGGGTCGTACGAGAGAAGAAATTCGAACCAGTTCGGGGCAGATAGACGACTCACGCGAAGAAGCTTCAAGAGTCAGGACATCCAAGTGCGATGATTTCAAACGTTAGAGACCCTCACCTGTCCGTTGTCCTCGACGAGCTTGATAAAACGGTGACATGGCGATGGCGTGAAGTTTGATGGGTATATCTGTCTCGCAAAAGAACTTGCCAAGAATAACTTTGCATCAGGCTTGGGATTAATGGACCAGTTCTCACGTACTAGAATACTACATACTCTCAGCACGCTTGAAAACAAAGCATGGAGGGAAGGCGGTTTACGTACCGGATGGGTTCTCCTTGAAGTACTGTATGTCAAACCTAACAAGAACGAGTCAACGCGGCGCGTCAATAAGGTGTGCAGAGGATGCACTACATTTGTTGAGGATCGTCTAGTTCGTACTCCCCCTTTTCTGTCAGTGTCGCATATAGGCCGTTACGCGAGCGAAAATCAGGGATGCCGCATGACACGCCTAATCCCGGCACCCTATGAGCAACCGTCTCTCTGGTTTGTGGTAGCACTCACTAATACCGGCGCCAGTCAAGACAAGTATGCGCCGAGACGAGGCGATAAGTTCGACAGCATCCTGGACAGTACTGTACTGAGGCAATCGCTCTCGCAATTGTAGTCTGATGTGAGATATCAACATCCGTCGTCATGACATGATGAGTTGCTCTCACTCTCCCGAAAGGACGACTTGAAGAAAATATACCAAGGTTCTCGGCTTCTTCGCTTGTAGTTCTTCACACTGGTTAGACGCATTAAGCGTATGTACACAGCCAGCCACCATCTTCTTACCAGGTATACGTCGAAGGCACAAAGTAGTTCAGGGATAGGTATCGCGCGAGCGATTACATATTCCTTCACAAATGACGATAAGCCTGTTGTACGGTCATAGTGAGCGTAGTAGCACGAGCCTGTAGGAAGCGTGCTTTCCTCGTTGTTTGAGATAAACCAGCATCCCCTTCACTTGTTGCTTCGTCCAGCGAGGGGTCATGTTCTCTGGTGAAGGAGGGGAGATTTAGGGTGCGAGCGTCATGAACGTTGATCCGTCGTTGATGGTACTGGGAGTAGCCATACCCTGTGTGCCAAAGTAGACGTAAAAGCCGTAAGGCAGATGCAGTTCAATGTTCCCGACGGCGTCCTGGCCCAATTTTCGCCCAGGAACGAAGCTTTGCTCACTTGCGGCATCGTCACTGACTTCGGTATCAAAGTCACCAAAGCCGTCCAGGATGTCGTCCAGGATTTCTTCTTCGATTTCTACGATTTCAGAGGCCTCCAAAAAGGCGCGCACTTGGCCCTCATAAACTGCCCGGCGCTGTTTCGACGACAAGCTCGAAGGATACGTAAGTGAAAAAGGCAGCTGGGATTCCTGGAGAGTAGGATTTTCGGTCATCATGTTGAGACACCAGACGTCAATTTTCCAGGAAGGTGATACGGCGTGACAATAGATGAACGAGCGACGGAAAGAAACGGATTATTCACCCACGTGGGACAAAGGCGAACAACAATACTGAACGCTCATCAAATTTGTCTAAACTTGTTATTTAAACTTATTTTATGTATGACGGCATTTACCAGGCTGTTCTCTCGTAAGGGGTGCAAAAGCAGTACAGTAAGCTACACGTATAACTTCTACGGAGGCAGCAGTGCAAGGAAGAAGTAAGGCTGTTTTAAGTGGATACTGGTACTGTCCTGTTCAAGACCAGAGGAAGTCCATGTGGTACATGATAGTCACCGAGTCAAAAACGCTGGCTAGTCCCAGCTCCCATCCCAATTCCAACCCCTATCGTCAAGAAGCAGTTCATCATCGCTTTCATCATCGTGCACCTGAAGGGTCATACGTTTCATCCTCTGTACTCTTGAGAAGTGTGACGTCGGCATAGGATTGCCCCGAGAGGGACCAGGAGAATCGAGTGATTCCTTGTCGGAACCCACGACGACTCCAGGGCCATCAGACGGACCGCTTTGAGTTTGTTCTTGTCCAGCGCATGACTGAGGCGTGGCTACGGGAAAATCACTCGCCGAAGAAGCCACAGGGGGGCGCACTGGGCGGATTGTGCCCGATCGAGTTCGTGTGGTCAAAGCCGAAACGCTTGTCAGTTGCTCTCCACCACTAGGTAACGCAATGGCTGGTTTAGCGATGTAATCAGACGCTCGGATGGTGCTTGCTCTGTCTCGTCGTCTGCCGGCTGTTTGACGAGTTGCAGACGGTGAGCTATCAGGACCAGTATTTTGTGCGCTATCGAGGGAACGGGACCGTTGAACAGGATTTGGTGAAGCGTCCTTCATGCCTATTAAATGCAAGACGTGAGCTCCCGTTGGCAATAGTTGGGGAGCAAGGGCTCGAGGTGTCAAGAAGAACGGAGCTGAAATATCTGCATACTATGAGGGGAAACTACGTAGGGGCGACTTAAGCCTTCCACTGATGCGTGAATGGGACATACCGTCGATGTCAAGACAATCAAGCATGCCACTCAGATTGATGACTGCTTTTCCGGGGTCGGACGAGTAAGGATTCAACAACGCAGAATCGTCCTGGAGAGATCTTTCTGTATTCATGCAATTCGATTGAATGATGGAAGTAGATAATGTTTTGGAGGTATCGAATGAAGAAGAAAAAATACTGTCACGATTAAAGCGACGCTGGTGACGCTGGCCGTGTTCCAATCCTCCCAATTCGAAAGAGTTCGTTGTGTTGTGATTAACATTGTCCAGAGCATGCGAAGGAGGCGGATTAGGTCCAGCATCAGTGGATATGTGCCTTCGTGTGGCGTCCTTCACGACATTAGGTGTCGAGGTTTGCAACGGGATGCCTCCGAGAAAAGGCTCAGCGGAGTAATCCCATTCCTGGAACGGTGTTCCAGGGGGGGTGTAATCTTCAGGAAAAGGGCTACGAGAAAGTGCCTTTGCGGGTGTGAACCAGTCCTGTTTCGACAGATCCTGTAGCATATATACTGTAGAACCATCAGCCGGATGACGATCACAGACAGAAGCCTTCATAGACCCCAGCGTAGGAAGAGACCCGCTGACAGGGAATAGTACTTCATCGGCAGTGCTTTCACCTGGATGAGCATTCGCCTCTGAACGCGTACGGGCTTTGATATAGAACGGGGGCTTCTTGGCCTTTTTCCTGGGAGAGTTGGTTCTTGAACCCGACCTAGAGCAAGCTTTGGAGACAGAGCAAGCTTTGGAGACAGAGCAACTATGGAAAGGAGAGGCAAGACGTATGACGCTCCTATTTTCTTTGAGGTTACGAGAGGCAGTACCAGACATATGGCGACGAGAAGGAGGAACAGGCGACATAGGATCAGGAGCAGTAGGTGAGCTGACAGGTGACAAATTAAAAGGAGTCTTATATTGAACGTTGTTGGTCCCGTCGGTGAGAGCAGTGAGGGAATCGATCGGGAAAACGGACGAGGGACGTGTGCCGTCTGAGTCAGAAGAAAGTGTAGAAGCTACAGCATGGGAATTTTTAGACCGCTTAGAGAATTTCTCTTGATTGGTAGGATCCCGTTCAAGGACGGGACAAGCACTGTTCATAGATTGCCAGGCCCGTTTTTGCATTCGATGGGCCATTTCTACCACAGATATGTCTTCACCGTCCGTTGCCCTGGCAGGAGAAGAACTCTGTAAAACAATAGACCTGTCTTTCTTGCGTGCGTAAGTCGTTAGACGACCCCCCGGAGGTGGTCTAGTAACCTGCATCCCCGGGAAGATGAAGCAGGGCGAAAAGGATGACGAGACACGATGATAAGGATAAGGACACCATATTACATAATAGCTTTCCACGGTCTCATCACCGTACGTGGCTGACTTGTTGAGTGGAGTTGGGATCACAGAGCCACAAACCGTGACTTATGTTCTTCTTCCACCGCACCTCATCTGCATTATTCTAAACCACTGGCTTCTGGTTTATTCGTGCCTTCTACGACGTTTTTATTTTCAGTCTCTCTCGACAATGGTTGCCATACGTAGAGCCCCTGGTCCTCCACCTCGGTTCAATTCCGAAGATTCAGATTCGTCGGCGACGGCAACTTCCTCATCGAAGGCAAAGTCTTTGCACCCTGCATCACATTCCCCTGAACAGCCAAGTCCTCTGGCCAACGGAAAATCTAGAGAAGATTCTCACGATACTCTTCGCGAGGATGGTTCGCGTGATGCGGTGAGCCATACCTGCTACAATGGTTGTACGCTGGGCTCACCTTTCTGTCATCTATAGGGAGCCCCTCGAGCGAAGAAGAACAAAGGAGGACGAAAAGGCAAGGGTGGGGGGAAGGTGCGTCACATGGTACCTTGTCTTGGTCTATCTCACCACGAGTTCAACAGAAGCGGAAAAGCAAGTCCTCCAACCTTGCCGACGTTTTGTCTCGCTATCTTTTACTATTTTTCACTATTTATTTCTTCTCTGTATGCCCTGGTGACGCAGAACTCAAGTCTCCTGTCTGTCGTGGCCTTTCCGAATATCGTCGACTAATCTTGGAACCGTACCTTTTCCCCGCCGTAAACAAGGCGCTCTCTCACCCCTCCATCCTTCCATACGTTGACCGGGCGAGGCCTTTTGCCAATCAAGCTATTCGAATTGCAACGCCCGTCGTATCGCGCACGCAACTCGAGTGGAACCACCGTATTGTCCCCCAGTGGAATAAAGTTATCGTCCCGCAGTACCACAAGTATCTCACCCCCCAGCTAGAGCGTGTCGGTGCCGCCATTCAGCCGTATTTATCCGCAGTTGAGGAAAAGTACGACACCTTACTGGGACCCTACGTTCGTATCACACTTAGCACAGTGGAAAGGTCGCAGCGCGCTGCTCGGCCCTACATTGTTATGGCTGCCAACGGGACGCACTCCGCTTACGAAACTGCCAAACCCTACCTGCGTCCACTCTGGCAGCGTATAATGCTCATTCTCAAACGAATCCTGGTTTTCTTACGCGCCCAGCGCCGCCAATTCGTCGATCCTCATGTGGCAAGAATTTGGGAGCGAGTTAAGGAACTCAGCCGCGGTAACCATGAGACTGTCACAGCGGAGTCATCCCCTGCGCACTCCATTTCTTCGGCCGCAGTCGAGACCCCTTCTGATTCTCCGGGACAGGGGCTCTCAGCAGAGCCGGATGAGGTAGAGCCTACATCCTCCCCTGCTTCCCTCCCTTCAGAAACACACCCCATTTCCACCCCCGTATCTCAGCCTTTGCGAAATGATGGCGTCACCGACGAAGTCGTAATCGAGGCTTTCTCCTCTGCCAGCAGTAACCCCATCGAGGCTATCCCAGTGGAAGCACACACATCCGCAGTCGAGGAAAACACTCCGATACCAGCAACTACACCCTCGGCCACTCCAGCAATTCTGCAACCTCCTGATGAAGACGTTGACCTGGAAACCTTCTACGCAGACATCGGACTTGACGATGAAGAACCCGGGGCAGATGAACCAGACGGAGACGTCCACGGTGAAAATCCTCCTCTTGATGAGGAGCAGCTGGAGGAACTTCACCTCAAGGAGCTTGAGAAAACAGCCGAGAAGCGTCGCGACATTACGGGCCGTCATGCAAAGTGGGAGGAGAAGCTGGAGAACTTGATCAAGGAGAAGAAGAAGTCTCTTCGTAAAGCTCTTGTCACCTTGCGGAAAGCAGCAGTGCAGGAACTTAGAACAAATAATGGCGTGCAGTCGGCTATTGAACAACTTGTGGGGAACGCAGAGAAGTTCTTGAAAGGCGCTGAGGCATACCTCAACAATTTAAAGACTGAATCACGACCAGCGGACGAGAAGGTCACCTCGTGGACAAGAGTTCTTACGAAAGTTGACACGAAGTTTGCCGAGCATCTACATGACACCGAAGACGTGGTTAACAGATGGTACACCACACATTTAGAGAAAGAGTTGGAAGAGGTGAGTGTTGGGTTTTGCAGGTTCTCAAAGTTCATATGACCTCATTCCGGTTTCAAAAGGTTAAGCAGGTGTCTGAGGAAGTAAGAGCACTGGCCGACGAAGCACAAGCAGATGTTGGATACGATTATATCTGGCTCGCTGATGTCACCTATCTTGACTGGCAACGGTATCATGCCCTCGTTGGCAGTGAGTGCTTTCTGCTTTCTCATGCACGTGCGACCCTTACTTGCATACGTTCTTTTAGAGTCAAACAATTTCACGCAGCTGGCGCTCTCTATTCAGAATGGTTCTCACCCTTCACCTCCCGTTGATCCTATTCCGACTGCCATGGGCGAACTCCAACTCGAATTACAGGACGTAATCGCGGGCTTCGAGACTCGGCTCCGCCGCATCAAGCGCAATGGCTTCAAAGCTTTTGACTCGCTTCCCGATGACACAATGAGTGAAGAGGGGGCTGAACATGATGTCGAAACGCCACCCTTTCCTGAGGTCTCTATTCTCCCAATTGTCGGAGACGAGCCCGATCCTGCAACTCCCATCTTGGAGAGTGAGTTCGCAGTGGTTGGACGGGGAAAAGCGGAAGTTGAAGAGGCATTTGCGCGCGCAGATGCCGCCTTGGATCAGGAGCATTCGCAAGTATTTGAGCACATGCCCGACGACGGGACCAGTGAGGCTGAGTCCAGCATAGTCGCAGCCCCCTCCTTGACTCAGATACACGAGGAATTATGAGGGAGATACACATTACGGTTTATCGCCCCCACTGCCTTTCATATTTATTGATTGTTCGACTCTCCCAATTCGTTACGCATCGTCCGTTTGACTCCGAGTATGCAGCCCACTTGCACCGTACCTACCTGTACATCCCCTTCGTCCTAGTTGGGCTCGATCAAGCCTACTGCCAGATGATACGACATAGGAGGATGAACTATCCTTCTTTTGATGCTCCATGCATCCTAGTCTGAGATATACGGACGTCGGAGATTCCTTCTTTTTGGATGAATGGAAAGTCCGCCTGCAAAATAGGAAGGAGACAACCGTATGAAACGGAGGGGACTAAAGAGGGAGTGAAGGCACTACTGCACTGTATCGTGTTCCTTTACAAAACCCTACCTACTGTAGTTCCAGTCATTCGGTAGCTGCTAACTTCAGATAGGCCCCGTGGTCTGAAACGTTGTGTATTTTGTCGACTGTATTACCCCATGGAAGAGGGTTAAATGTTAAACCCTTCCTCTTCCTCATTTGCAAGAGATGAAACTCGCCGCCATCATGATATGTAGATCTATTGCTACACTGGGATCACTTTGTTTGTTCGTTGGCCTGGGTTTCACTGGTTATGGAGGAGATCCGTCCTCGGCGTTGACACGTTGACGGGCTATTCTTGCCGATTGCTGCGGGAAGCCTACCGACCTCGAAACGTTAAGAACACCTAGACAGATCTAGAATGACCCGAGCTGATGATGCTTCGATGCCTTGGGATCGTACTGCATAGCTATCAGGCCAACTTGGAGCTCGTGCGTGTTTTTGCACCCGAACATATTCGAGTTGCAAATCCAGGACGGTACGGGTGCTTTCGACTTCCTTGTGTGACACGTATCCGGCGGACGAAGGCTTCTCGGAGCACGTGTAACCAGATGTCCATTGACTCGGAGCCAGTGGACCCCCATAGATACGCGGCGTTGGTTGGCAAGGAGTCGCGGAGTACTGTACTACGGGGAAGCGCTCAGGCGCTCAGGCGCTTGGGTGCGGTCGTGATTGAGGGAGTGAAATTTATAAACCTTCGTTGGGACACGTTTGTAAATAATACGATTGAGGGCGGATGACAGCAAGAACCAAGAGGACATGGTACAGAAAGCAGAAAAAAATTTAGGGGTGTATTCACGACAAGACATACGTAAGGGGGGGAATCGCAAATCGGGAGTTGTCCGTAAGTAGACAACCTTCAATCCGAGTCCTGCCCTCCTTCTGCCTGTCTCCATTTGAGGTGAGCCTCGTAGAATTTTATGAGCTGAAATGTGAAAGTTGCTCAGATGGGGAAAGTAGAAAGGTCGTGAAAGGAGCACACCTCCTGCGGGAACTTTTCGGCGCAAATTCTCGAGTTTTCTTTGCAGGCCGTCTTTTCACCTTTCCTACAAGACATTTTGCCGTCAGACATCGAGTATGCAGAAAGGCGAACAACCCACAATTTGAAATAGATGAGTAGGACACCGTCTTCTGTTTTCTCGACTGTATCTATCGTGTCAATATGCCGCTCCCAACTGGGGAGATTCCTCCACTTCTTGACCGCACTGGGTTCGAAAAGGTCTACCACCGGACTGCCCCGGTCTGAAGACGACGCTGGGGAAGGAGATGCCTTTCGATTGACACCATTGCTCCTCCTGCCTCTCTTCCTCGATCTGGTATCTTCCTCCTCCTCTTCGGCATCCTCCTCACCACTGCCTGACTTGGCTTTTTGTCGATCCCTACCGCGTTTTTTCGTACCCTGAACCGGTTCTGGCGTCGATTCCACGGATGCGGCGACTGGGCGGCGAGTGGCAGCCTTTGGCCTGGCGTCGGATTTGCGCCCTCCCTTTTCGCCCTTCTTCTTTCCTTGACGCGCCCAGTATTCGGTGATGAGCTCCTTAGCACCTCTGTAACGACGTAGATGAGAATGGAACATGCGGGCCAAAAAACGTTCCTTACCCAGCATCTCGTTCATCGACCCAGCTATTCTCCTCGTCTGAGTAGCCTCGCCACTTGACGAGGTAGCCTATTCGTGTCTTGGGAAAGAAATAAGACGCGATTTAGCTTCAAAGAATGTCCTAGAAAAACGCACAGAGCCCGTAGCACCTCTTTTCGCGTCTAGAATGGCCTCGATTTCATAAACTTCCCCCTCATCGCCACTATCTTCCGGACCATCCTGATCCTGGTCACTTTGACCGTGCTGCTCGGGGGATCCGTGGGACTTTGAATGTCTTGGGGACGCTTCAGCGATGGAATCGTTGGATTCGCTGTCATGAGCCGCGGGAGCCATAAGACCTCTGAAGGATAAAGTATGCTGAGTTGGCGGCCAACGCGAGACGCGAGACTTGGGACACGCGCCTGTGAAACGCAAGCGGACATCAACAAACGCAAAGTTAAAACCCCGCCAAGATGCTCACTCACATGACCGACGCGCATGTGCACCCCCACACAGCAGTCGCACAGCCAAACTCGTAGATTTCCAACTAAAAACATGCAACTCTCCCGCTCGTATGATATGGGCGTGACGCCCAGAGTTAGTGGTGATGTGTGCCTCGCGACGTATGAAGGTGTGAAAGCAAAATGCAGTGACAAATTCACGCTTATACAGACAAAAAAAATATGGCACTATTGATCCCTTCGTCGAGGGCTAGCACTACGGCCACGGCCTTCTCGACCTCTACCCTTCTTGGGA
Organism: Russula foetens; assembly: GCA_003316565.1. Classification (NCBI taxonomy): domain Eukaryota; kingdom Fungi; phylum Basidiomycota; class Agaricomycetes; order Russulales; family Russulaceae; genus Russula; species Russula foetens. The sequence continues at coordinate 26,121 of QFFA01010466.1, read as the reverse complement.
CCCGATGGAGGCGGTCTCACGAAAGCATAGTCACACGACAATGTCTGCTCCAACAGCGTCGTGCCTGATGCACCGTCGATCGCCGCCTGGGCTTCTGCCATCGTTTCGTACTCCACCAGCGCGTAGCCCTGCGGATCAGTGGACAAGTCAGATATTGTTCACGAGCAAAGAGGATCGCCTGAAAGTTCACTTTTACATAGCCCGTCCTCCGATCAAGGTTGAGGTGTAGATTTTTGATCTCGCCATATTCGGCGAACTTTTCAGTCACGTCCTCCTCTGTCGCCTCCTCGTGAACATTGGTGACGAGAACGATCCATCCTTCGACGGCTGATGTGCGAAAGATAAGCATCATGGTCAGATACGCAGCCAATGAAGGACGATAACGCTCACATCGTGCCGCTCGGGTATCCACGTCTCGTGCAGGCGCCGATTCGACGCGGTCGTAAGTCTGCTCTGACCCAACGCCACCTTCGTTGCCAGCTGAAGGACGCGAGTTGGCATGAGGATCCTAAACGTAAAGCACTGTGCAAGGCAAGGGTGACAAACCTGCTGCTGAACTCTGAAAACCACGGCCTCGTTTCCTAACGGGAGCACCTCCGTTAGCCACTTGAAGGAAAAGAATAAGGGTGAGTAGGCAACGAAACAGAGATACGTGGACGTACCCTCGTCAATGTTCATTTCCTCGTCGGACATGGTGAGGAGGGTTTCAGACGATGATCTTTGACGTTGTCAATAGTTGGCAGGGTCCGAGTCAGCCGCCGTGAGATACCAACCACGCAGGTTATTTCCAACTGTCAGGCGGCCGAGTTACCCTTTTTGAGACCGATGGCCGGCGGGCCGTGACAGCCCTGAGCCTCCAACACCAAACGGCATAAAATCAATTTTTTTTGTTTCTGTAAATGTAATTGCCTCCATGAACCCCTTGGAACGCTTGCTTGGCCTTTCATTCTGCGACCTCGCCGCTTACCTCGAACGTTTTTCTCCGGTTGTCCTTCCAACGGTGACTCAGCAGCACATGCTCCTTCCCTTCGCGTGCCTGGGGATGGAACTGCTTCCGGATGGTATCATCATCCGTCTTACTGTTCGGCCAGGTCGAGCTCTCCTGGGCACTGATCCAGATCTCTTCGTTTCTCCGGCCTTCCTAAGTGTTTCGTAAACTACTGAGCTGCTAACTCTAAGGTCGTCTGGCCTATTATCACCGCTACAAAGTGTAACAAACTTATGAATGGATAAAAGGGCCATGTCTCGGCGAGTCCAACACCATTCGCTCAGTTTCTTCGCAATCCCTTTCCTACTACCCTCCTGACATCGACAATGGATTCTACTGTCACGTACATCAACCACCCATGTGTGGTGTGTTATAAATCCACGTCAATGTGGTGCAGTCGATGCCAAAATGCATGGTATTGTTCTCCTGAACACCTTCAGAATGTGCGTCACCGCACCTCCGGCGGCTTGCTTGGGACTCATCCTACCGTAGGATTGGCCCCGTCATCGCCGGGAGTGTGTTCCTGTCGCATCTGCGCGATCCAACACGCTCGCTACGCCACCCCCTGTTCAACCCCAGTTGGTCAACGTATCTGCTCTCTTCTTCTCCCCGCAGGAAGGTATGTCTAGCACCTCTACTTGGCACGCATGCGCACTTAACCGAAGCTTTCAGATCGACCTCGTATCGTTAGCGTAGCTTGCCAGCCTTCTCACACCCCTGCTCAAGGCGCTTGCCCAATCCCGCTCATCCAAGAGTATTTCCCTGGGGCTCAGGTCGACAACGTGGTCATAACGCAAGGTCTGAATGGAGAACCGTTGCGTTTTCCCCTTCACCTGTGGTATTCCCCTGGCGCGTTGGCCGCGAATACTCCCATCAATCAGGCAATCTTTCGCATCACTTCGGGTGCTGCTCTCAAGCCCTGGTGCGGTCCCGTGATTGTCCTCAAGTACAATGGATCCAGGAGACAGGGTTATACCGATGCTGGGTCCAATGACTTGCCTGCGCTGTCCTCATATTTCCTTGCCTACACGTAAACGTATCGAGGGGATCACGCAGTAGGCTATTCGTTTCAGAATCGGGCGAGAGCCCCATGCTATGCATCTTCGGTTCCTTAACACACGGCACGAGTCGCTGGCGACCATGTGCTGCTCTAATATGGATTCTTCGTATCTCTTTCATTTGAAATATTGCTCTGTTGTAACGCCTACTTAGACCGTAATCAGTAATGTAACGTTGAGTATCCTTCTGGAATGTATTCTCGCAAGTGGTCCATCATTCTGCTTAGCCAGTTGCTAATGTAGTCCGTTATCCGCTCTCACTTGTTTGAATAGCAAACGACAACCGATCAATTGCTAGTTGCGCCCACAGCTCACCTCTACGCTGGGTTTGTGGCAAGGCTTGATATGATGCGTAGAGGCTGTGGATTTAACAAATTATTCCAATTCAGTTTTCTGACAGGCAGTGATAATCAAGATTTACATGGATCTATAAGATATATTGTAAAATCCACAGAGTGATATGACGGGCGATGACTACCCTGAGAGTTTCGCTAATATCCAATCCAGGGGCCTGGAGCGATCATCGGCTTGTCGGCCAGTGGCGCCCACAGATATCGTGCACGGCAATTAGCCAAGCCTTCAAGCTGCTTCAAGCTTCAAGCTTCAAGTTCCGCGCGCCTACTCTCATCAAGTCCCCCTGCCTGGTATGTGCACAATCTGGCGCCTTCATTCAATATCTCATCTCGGACCCTTTAGTGGCCGTTCGTGGTTACTGTAAAGGTTCTTTCTTCAAAAGCTTACTTGTTAATTTTACTTATGGAACATATTTAGGATCACAAACTCTCCCGACGGCGACCCGACCCGGATCCGGGCATCAGACCACTACCCACCTTGTACCGGTGGGCGCATAACCGGGAAAGAGCATGATTATATCTTTCTCTTCTCCGTCAACCCTAAACTCCGACAAACACCTCAATGCAGGTGCGAACGTGTGCGATGAAGTGGTCTATATGTACGACGACGACGACTTTGAGGGCGAAAACGTGAAAATAACTTCTCCGGGGGAGTCTATCACTTCTGCACGGGCCTTTATGAGGTGAGAGCATCTTTCGTGGTCCCGTTTCTCTTCTGAGATCCTCTAGGGGACATGGCACCTACGTAGATGGGGACGAGGTTGTCGCATCGGTCGCTGGCACTATCGAAAGGGTCAATAAGCTCGTCACGGTGCGGGCACTGCATACGAGGAATGTCCGGGTGATATGGTCAAGACCGATTAAGCACTCTAACCGACGTTCCGTTTAGATACAACCCGGAGGTTGGGGATCTTGTGATCGGACGAATCACAGAGGTGCGGATCATCTCTTCCTCTCGTCCGCAGCAAAAAAATAAATAAAAGGAGAAAAGGTACAACCGCGAAGGTGGAAAGTTGACGCCAATGCTCGGCAGGATGCCGTCCTCATGCTCTCATCAGTCAATCTCCCTGGAGGTGTCCAGGTGGGTATACTTCAAATATAGTCCCGTTGTTGCATGTGCTGACCACATCGGTTCCGTACCACTCTCAGCGTCGCAAGTTGGAGAGCGATGAGCTCCAGATGCGAACTTTCTTCGAAGAGGGGGACCTTCTTGTAGCAGAAGTTCAAGCTTTTTTTGCCGACGGCGCCATGTCCCTCCATACGCGCTCACTGAAGTACGGCAAGGTGCGTTTCATACCTGAAACGAGGCACATGTGTCTAATGGCGCTTGGTGTCATCCTTAGCTGAGAAATGGCCAGCTCGTTTCAGTCCCCTCCATTCTTATCCGCAGGCTAAAATCCCACTTTTGCTCACTCCCTTCTGGCGTTGACCTGATATTGGGCCTAAATGGGTATATCTGGATAAATAAGCACGTCCAAGATAACGAATTAGAAGGGGAAGGGTTTGATACAGAGGCCGTATACTCCAATCAAAACGACGTACGTTTCTATTGCGACTTGTGTTACTTGGTCAACGATCTGATCTCTTACAGGATATCGATGATGCAACGAGAACCGCAATCGCCCGAGTTTCCAATATCATAAGGGTATTAGCTTCTCGGTCGTTACCCATAATTGATACGATTATATTGGAAGCCTACGAATGGGCCATTGAGCAGGATTCGGATGTCAAAGATTTGCTTTTAGAGGACGTGGCCGACGCAATGATTGCCGCAGTTAGCGTTAGAGAAGGGATGATCGACCAGTGGTAGTATTTTTGCAATACAGTATGTGTCTACACATGTAGGAGCACACTGACTATTCATTCGTCTTCGCTTGTTTCCCCCTCCCGCTCTTCCCGCTCCTCTGGCATCTCGTCATCGTCGTTCTCATCGTTTTCGTTCTCGTCATCAGCATCTCCTTCCTCTCCTACGGCCTCCGGCTGTTGCGAGGGTGGCTGATATTGGTTTGCCGTGGCGCCGCTGGCCATTTTCCGCGCATGGGCCGCTTTCTCTGCCTCCTCCTTCTCTTTATCGACAGGTAATAAGATGTCGAGCGCAAGATCTTTCCATCTCAATGTTCCATTGACGCCACCTCCGGCGTATCCCATATCTTCGAACAAAGCACGCGAGGTTGGGTCGTAAGGCACACGTGGGCGAGCGGCTGGGTGTTTGATATTTGTTGGATTTCCGTAGGGATAAGAGGGATGAATGTAGGAAGGAAGTACTTTGGGGTTGTGCTTCAACGATCAAAACTGCATAACAAGTGGTGATAATACAAACTATCTGAATCGTCAGGGTTCGGTGGCACCATGTGCGCCGGGATGTCCATTTCTGTGCAGGGCGCTCACCTCAGTACAGATGCCACATTTACATGCCGGCGAGGACGAACCGCTGTCAGAAAGATTTCCCTTCAGGTGCTCTGGCGTTCCAATCGTGTCCAACACCTTGAGGTCGTTTTCGGTCATGTGCAGGTAGCAGAAGGTGAGGTCCTTGGATCGTTACTCAGCGACAGGAAAGCACGACTCGTAGGCAGGGTTACGCACAGTCATCTCGAAATATTAATGTGGGACACTGGAAATGAAGATTTGCGGGTATGCGTACAGTTAGTGCCTTGCGCGATTGTCCGACGTGGTCGCGTTGATCTCTGATCCGGGTGGAATTCCGTGTCCGATCGTGCGAGCGTTAGATCGTCTTTGAACCACTCCGATCGTAGAGTTTCGTTGACCCGCAGGGAACTTCTGTTGTGTCACGATGTCGTGGTGATGGCATGAGGGGTGGTTCTGGGACATAAGGTTATTGGACATAAGGAGAAGACCGTCTCCCACGGCCCTGTCTCCACCAGTCAGGTTTGGGGTTCGTTTGCGCTTGCCAATTGCGACTTGAGACTCATTGGTGCGCCCCATCGGCTTTCGCCTTTACCCCAGACAGGTACGGGTCGCGGCGCACTGTATCATTTTTGTGTTTTCCTCCTGCTCACGACCAATTTTACGTACTTGCTGTAGAGTCAATATCATCAAGACTATACCTCTTTGTTGAGTTTCATCCGTGCCACATCCGACTCGGACGTCTGGCGCCGCTCGGCGCTCGATCAATCCCGTAGGGAGACAAGTTTCCTACCCCCTGAGAATCTCTTCTGCGATCGTTCGATATGGAACATGTAACAGTCTATACGGCCTCGAACATTCCCGCCGCAGCTGCGCATCCCACCGTCAACTCCTTACAATGGACCGAAGATGGACAAATGCTGTTCGTCACGAAGACGGCGGTACATATATTGGTCAGCACTAGGAATAATCGTTCTGTCCGAAAATGTGATATAACGAGCGCATCGAGACTCCCGATCTTGGGGTCAGTTGTTGCAGTGCTTCCGTAGTCACGCCCGCAAAACTCAAAGACAATGCCCCGGGTGCAAACACCCATGGGTGGTTTAGGACTATTTTGGAACTCGACAGACGCTCTTTTCATCATTGGCCAAGTGAATCGCAAGGTGAGGTGTTTCTGATGGAACAGAAACACGGTGATTTTAATTTCGGCTCAGACTGGGATAGTTTGGTGACAGGGTCGCTCGATGCCTCTATCAAGTCCGTCGTAGCTTCTCCCAGCTTTCTATCTGCAGACGCAGGGTATGAATGTAGCACTAGTCTTCTTTTAGTAAGGCTCATTGTCTAGGGCCAAAGGTGTATTCTGGCTGTTATCAGCACAAACTTGGAACTATCTCTGTGGTGCTCTGTCAAGAATCCACTGACGGGGCAGTGGATCAAGGTATTTGACTAACTCAGATGCCTGACGGGTATTACATGCGGCTGACTGATAATGCTAAGTTACAAGATGCTATATCCTTTCTGCGGTCACTGGCAACCGCTCGAACGGATTCTCGACTTCAACAGACGCTCCAGTCACAAGTTGTCTGTACGTCTTCATGATTATTTTACCAAGACACCGACCGTGCCAAACCTGATAGGTTCTTCGTGGTCGAGGCAGCCAGGGTTTGGTTCTATCCCCGCTTGCATTTATGACGGTTCTCTCTTAGCCATTGGAAATAGAGCAGGTTCTATCCTCCTTCTGAAGTAAGCATGGGTGCGAATAAAATCAGTCATCTAAGGCTCTTTGATTCTGCCAACTAGGTTCATGATGGGGTTAGGGCCCAGCCAATACCTTGAACACGTCCAAACTGTCGATATTAGTGAACAATGGGTAACTCACCTGACGTGGCTTCCGTGGATCTGTACGGGCGAGAATGAATGTGAGTTACAGACGTACTTGGGAATTTTCCTCCAGTTGATTTCGTAACTTCGGATAGGCGTCGCTACTCTCGTTCATTGTACATCTGATGGTGCCGTAGGCCTCGTCAGGGTCACGAGAACATATGTCATAGAGGCAGGAGGTTCTGAGCTTGGTCATGGACCAGGATTGGCGACGACCGTAATCCGCTCGCAGGGGTTCATTTGCGAGGCTGACGACAGCATTGTTACGGGACTTTCCTTTATTGAACCCCGCTACATGAAGGTAAGCTTGAATAACAGTTTTCTTTGGCCCAGATACCAAGCTGAGGACAACTCAGCCCGTCGTTGTCGTTCTCAGACCTGGGGTGGTCCAGCTGTGGACTGAAGAACATGAGGGAAGCCCGTGGTCAGGGCTACGTTCACTTCATCTTCAAAGACAAGGCATATCGAGTGGTTCCTCGATATTTTATTCGCCGTCCGGTCTTGTGTACTCTCCTGTGCACGACACGCTCGTAATCTCTCTGACCGATGGAAGTTTCCATGTCATCTACGACATCTCTTCCCGCCCAACTTCTGAACTACCGCTGGGTTTGACGAAACAGCCGAGCTTCTCCTCCAGTGATCTTTCCTCGATATCCCAAAAAGTCTTTATACAGGTAGAGGGCAGTGCCATCCCTCATGTAGAGATGAACCGGATCAACGGCATGGTGGCTTTTGGTGGCTTTCCTATTGTCAGTTGGGCTCACGAGTAAGTTTTCCCTTAACACCGTCCCCCACCCTGTTCTCTTATAGTTTCTGTGCTGCAGGGGATCCATGCCAACTGATTTCAGTTACAAGCATGAAGCCACGCATAACAGTACCTTGGTCGTGACCAGGATTCATGCAGAAGACGATGACAACGCTATTCTGGAGATGCTCACAGACATCATCTCCACAACAAAAGCATGCACGTCGTTTGTCCTGCCACAAAGATGCTCTGCTAATATTGCTATGACAGACCCTATGACGGTCCCAATACACATTCTTCGCCCCATTCTATTCCGTCTTGTCCAGGGCGGCGTCCTTACACGACTTCACTCCCGTCTTCTCCAAACTTTGCAAAAAGTTGCGGCAGACGATGCTTTAGACTTCGCCGCGCCTCACTTGCTTTTCGATCCCTCAACTTCTCCCTATGCGTCATTCAGGGAGAGCATCGTCCGTCAGTTATTTCAAAACGGTGCTTTACTTCGCCTTCGTTTGAAGCTAGCAATCACGGATTTCTGTTGGGTAGGTCCACTTCTTTTCTCCTCCGTTCTGTTTTTGCCATGATCATTGATATAACACATCCTACCAAATGTAATTACCACGCAGAGATCAACTTCAATGCCGGAGAACAAAAATGAATATGGGGCAGTCGCACAAGACCTTCTGAGAGCGATTTCCCATCGTGTTCTGGGGACACTTGTTCAACACATTAGTTTGGTGGCAAATTTTCTCACCCGTAGGCTACCCAGTTTCAGCTTTTCCGCCCTTTGAGTTTTTGAGTTTTCCTGATGGTATTGTGCAGGAGACGACCTGGCATTTGTGTTGCGTGTTGTTGTTCAGTGCATGCTGCCAGGTACACCCCAGGAGTTGTCTTCCGAGGCACAAATCCTAACCAATAAAGTGACAACGTCCTTTCCGCTGGTCGAGCATGAGAGAGCATCGGGTGGGATACTGGAGCTGTGTCCAGCTTGCGGCGTGGAAGTTCCGTTGACCGACATTGCTGTAGCCATATGTTCGAATGGCCACAGGTGGTGTGAGTTCACAATGATATTAGCTAGTGCACTTTTATGCTGATGGCTCCCTGATCCCGCCATGGCGTACCTCCTGCTTCTAAACCTTTCTCTTCTTTGTCAGCCCGCTGTTCCGTCACGTCATTTATTCTGTCGACGACGAAGGTGAAAACTTGTATAGGTTGCGCACGGAAAGCCTTTCTCCCTGCCGTTCGATCTACGTATCAAAAGGGCGGGGGGGATGCTCAAATTTGGGGTGTTGAAGATTCCGAGAGAACCTTAGCCGAGGGTCCAAGTACGGTTGAAGAGCCAGGGATTGAGAATGCTGGGACGACCGGCCGAGGTTGGGTCGTGCAAGAGCTCCTGAAGGCTGTGCGTCGGTGTCTCTTCTGCGGAAATAACTTTGCCATCCTAATATGAGGTGTGCTGACGGGAGCGTCGGGAGGAAATATGGTTTAGGTCCTTTTTGATCATGGAGATGAGTTACAGGCCGAGATGAAGTTACCTTGGTACGGAAATATGTATATGCTTGTTCGAGCCCATGGGAGATAAGAAGTCCGATGGCCATCACATCGTCGCGACAGAAATGTCATTTTTTTGAGGTCGTCGCTGTTGTTTAGCACGAGACTCTTCGATGTGGATAGTTATGCTATGACCAGCACAATCCCATAGAGAATGTTTTCGGCGAGGGTAATCCTTCCTGAGAAACTGAGAAAAAAGGTTCAATTTTCCGTTTGGCTTTGTTCCACCGATTACTGCCACGCCACCGATTTTGTCCACCGTCCACCAGTCCACCCATACTCCAGTATGTCCTCACGGCCTACGCCCACCTTTTTTTTTTTTCTTTTCCTTTTCGTACCTGCGGCGCTACCACTGTGACTGCTGACTACGGGCACGGCCCCTTGATTGTTCGTCACGTGTCTCCACTGCATCCACCGTGTCGCCGAGCGCTGCGCGTTTTCACCCGAGGGACCCGGACGCGACAACCTGACCCGGGCTTTGATCTATTGCCCGATGACTCTTTAAAATGGATACGTGTTGTACAATACGGTTACTACGACCCATATAGTACTCATAATTTGATGACCGGTCGGGCACACATACCATGGTGTCAAGCCAGTTTCCAGGTTCTTCTGATCTCCGGGTACATGTCTGTTCATCACCATGTGTCGTTCGAGGCTGGCGCATATGGTACCTCATCGCCTCATCGTTCGTCAGAGATCTCGCCGCAGCCAAAGAGTACACATGAAAGCCGTTGGCTATTCCAGTCAGCATAGAGTCTCTGCTGCACATTGCTTGGAGTAATGTTCAAATCAGGGATAATATCAATGAATGCTAGTACAGTTGACCTCGGTTATAACGCATACAGTCGGGCAGGCCTATAAAGTTATACATTATCCAATACGAGTGAGCTGTGATGGCCGAAGCCTGTCAATGAGGTAGGCCAACGGTAGCCAGAGAATGATCATGACATGCAACAATTACTGTATTTATTGATAAATAGCCTGCTGTAAGTGACTTGGTATATCTAAACCAGATAAAGTTATTATTTGCCGTAGTTATTAGTCAGCTGGGAGCACAAGGTGGGGAACGTCATCAACGCGGCGCTTGCACCGACTGACTCTCCTCTGGACCACATCAACAAACATCCGATTCTCGCCGCAGCACCAACGTTCCCACTCACGCATTTGAATAATAACGTGACGTTCAGCCCATTCTCAAAGCTTCCTTAACGCTGCGGCCCCTTACACGAATCGGCCACAATGGCGGACGGCAGCCCGAATACTGAACTTGGAAACGAATCTCTGGCGAAGTTAACAGTCGAAGGAGACGCGGACCAAGACACTTGCCGAATCTGCAGCGCGCCTGCGGAACCAGATCAGCCGCTCTTTCATCCGTGCAAATGCTCGGGCACGATCCGGTACATCCACCAAGATTGGTTTGTACTGTAACCTGTCGTGTTTCCCCAGACCGCGCTGACATACCGTTCAGCTTGACAACATGGCTCTCTCATAGCAAAAAGAAGACCTGTGACGTGTGTAAACATCCGTACTCATTCACCAAAGGCAAAGTTCCACTTCGTAATCTACCTCCGGCAGGGTCTGACCTCATTCCAGTGTACGCAGATGACATGCCCAGGCATCTGCCCGCGATACTCCTGTTACGAAAACTCGCCCAGCAGGTGGTGTTTGCGGTTTTCTTCTGCATTCGCGCCATCATCGTGTCATTCGTTTGGCTCGCCATTCTACCTTGGGTAACAGTCTGGACGTGGAGGCTATTCTTTTCAATGGGCAATTCCACGTATGTTACTGTGGTCTTTGATCTCTTATCCATTCTTAATGAATTTTGTAGTGCTCGGTTCATTAGTGCACGTTCAACGTCATCATCATCCTCTCCGTCATCATTTTTCTTTTATAATCTCACTTCACGCTCCCAATCCAATTCGACCGCAACCAATGCAACTCTTCGCCAACCCTCCAATGACACCGACTCCTCCACATTAGATGGACTTCTTACACACCCGCTTCTTCGCTCTGTATCCGCAGACATATTCACCGGCCAAATTATCGCGACCCTCATAGTCCTTGTCTTCATCGCAGTGTTCCTTTTGCGTGAATGGATTTCCCAGAATGCCCGACCTGGAGTTTTTGAAGAAGGTGATCCCGCACTTGCAGCCGAGCCTGAAGCCGAACAGGAACGCGAAAGACAGCAGCGGATACGCGAGCAGGCCAGGGCCATATTAGAGCAGCGTGACATTCAGTTACGCCGGCGGCCGCAAGCTGAGGCAGAACGTCCACCCCAGACCAGAGAGGGCGATCCGCAACAACTTGAATCAACCAGGCATCACCCGGATCAACCAATCAGGGATTTGCCCACGCGACCTCCGTCCCGGCGAGCTCACGAGTTATATAAGGCCACTCATCCGGGTCAAGTCGGGCTCTCCTCGAGCGATGCTGCTGGACCGAGTAGTGCGGTGTCCCCAACTGTCACGGATGACCCCAACCCGTCTTACGTGCAAGCGCGGGAAGAAAGGCTACGAGCAGCGGAGAAACGCCGACTATCTCCCCTTGGAAGCACATCTTCCCCTGGGGAACAACGGGAACCAAGCTCACTAGACAGTAATGCAGGGTCATCGGTCCAGGCAAAAAGCGTCGATAATGCTGTCCTTGGAAGCCGCAAAGGGAAGGCAAAGGCGGTAGACATTGAGGAGTCAGACAATCAAGGCCCCGCTTCCATTTCTGTGGTCAGTCATACAGCAGATGTCTTAGCTGCCCTCAAGCAAAAGCGCATTTCATGGGGCATCCCTGATGCAGAGTCTTGGACTCTCTATGACTTCGAGCGTTTTGACATGACCAGGCTCGGTATTGATCTCATGTTCTCACCGCATGGTATCGTGGCAGAAAAGGACCCATGGCGGCTCATCATTCAAGCCGGACTTTACCCAGTAGTCCAGGATGACACAACCTTGTTCACAAGCTCAGGAGTCCGTACGCACAATATGCCTGCCCCCGATGATTGGACCGAATGGTTCGGGGATGCTGTGGACGACGCGTCGCGATGGCGGGCGAGGCGGCGTGTGCTTTGGGAACGCTTGCGTGAAGAGGCCGAGCGCGATGGTCTTGGTGTACTGCATCTACCCAGCGAGTTGTCTGGCATACCAATCGAAGAACTTCACTTGGTCCAAGATATCAATTGTGTTTGGACACCACCCCCGGCCCCGAAGCTGAATAGTCGATTGCCCGTACTTGCCGCTTTGTCCCCAACGCCATCTCATCCAGGTGCCACGGACGACCAGACGTCATTGCTCACAGCTCACAAACAATTAAGAGCTGAGGGTTCCAGAATGGGCCGCTCCTTCACTATAAACACGCTCTCCATTGCTTCTCCAGACGAAGATGACGGTCGGTCTCGTCACATGCCCCCACGGACACACTCGCAAGCAGACCCAAAAGCTTTCGCTTTTCCACCCCCTGGTGACGATCAACTGTTCCCGTGCGTTACGCAGAAACCTCTTCCCTTCCCAATTAGCCACACGGCGTCCCTTGAACCACCCTCGCAGTTTGCGGTATCCACACCACCGTCTCACACACGGGGGTTGTCATCATCATCCCTTCCCTCTTCACCCACATTTCACCCTCTCGATTCTCAACTACCACCCGCTCCCGCGATTTCTATGCCTCGACGACCGCAAATGCCGAATACGACGATCCCAACACCAGCGTCTGCCCCGCCCTCTCTTTTACCCCGGAGCAGCACGGACGGCACACCGCTTGGGTCACCAAGCCTCGCAACTTACCAACCTCCCGAAGAGTTCCAGGAAGGCTCTTCGCAGCAAGGGTACTTTGACGGTGTTGAGGAAGGCGAGGGAGAACTAGACCATCCCACGGACATGGATCATGAACGATTCGAGCAAGATGCCGCACTATTTTTCAAGGACGAGCCTACCTTCGAGTATGAAGCAGGCAAAGAATCTCGCCTTAATACCGAGGAAGAGGAGGACGAGGAAGATGATGAAGGAGACCTCCCTGGTTTGTTAGCAGACTCCGATGAAGATGGCGATGAAGATGCCAGGGAATTACGGGGTGCTATGCGAGGTGCTGCTCGACGTGCGCAGAGACGCGCAGCGTGGGGCCCCGAATGGAATGATGCAGTGCCCGCAGAGGCTGCAAATGGGGGGGATGTGGCCGTAGAAGCTGACGATGATGGTGAAGACGTGGAAGGGGAGGAGGTGGACGATGCGGCCCTGGCAGCGCAACTTGCCGATGAAGATTTGGCCGTCGAGGACGATATGGAGGGTGCCCTTGAAGGTAAGGTATTTTCATATCCAACTGCGGGGCTAGTTCTTGAACCACATCCCTATCTAGCTATTGGCATGAGGGGCCCGCTGTATGTCGTTGCACAGAATGTACGCCTAGGAGTTCTTGAAGCTCTGCATGTACTCAAAGTCTGCTTCTCAGGCGGCCTTGATGATCGTCGTACTGGGCGCAGCACTCGCAGCAGCTGTCTGGCTTCCATTCACCGTCGGAAAGGCGACTGCCCTACTCTCCGTAAGTCTGCGCCTTCACGTCATGCAGTGCCCAGGCTGAGGTTCCGGTAGCTTGACCCAAGGCGGGCTCTGCAGGTGCTTCATTGGCCAATACGCGTCATTCGTATTGTGACGGATCCAGTGGTTGATTCCATCTTCATTGTAATCAGTTACCTGATTATTCCTTCCATTGTTCGTCTATTCGATGAGTCCTTCACTGCTGCGGTTTGGGCCCTCTCGGCTGTTGTCCCTCATGATGATCTCGAGAAGTCTGTGCGCTTCGTCCACACTACAGTAAGCGTTCCATTGCCTCTGTTGTGTTCCTTCGCTGAACGTACCATAGAGAGAGAATATCATGAATTTCCCTTGGGATACAACAAGCAGCTACATCGCCTCCCTCACTTCAAAGCTCGCGGCTGGGCCACGCCCCAACACGACCCCGTCCTTCGTCACCCGTGTCCTGGTTTCAATGCATCCGATTGTTGTGAGGGTAGAGCCTTACTTTGAGGCTTTATGCAAGCAGGTCAGGGCAAGTTCATACCAAGTTGTTACTGGTTGGACGCGGATGGCCCTCGGGGATGGAACGGGGGAAAGGGTCTTCGCTATCGCGCTTGGCTATGCCGTCATTGGACTACTTATTGCCTTCTACCTGAACGTTTTTACTGTTGGATCTGTGAAGAGTGCTGGGAGAGCAGTGAGAAGCGCTGTGCGGCAGCAATTGCTTGTGGTCAAGGTCCGTCTACTGAGAACTATTCTACTTTTCCCTAGCTGACATCCGTCTTAGGTGGCGACATTCATCATCATCGAACTGGTTTTGTTCCCATTAGGATGTGGCATTAACCTCGACTTATGTTCCATCTGGCTTTTTCCCGAAGCGAGCCTTCAGTCGCGAATTGCGTTCTTCCAGTACGCACCCCTGACGGCAACATTCTATCATTGGGTTGTGGGCACGATGTTCATGTGGGTCGTTTCCCTTGGTTTGGTTTCTGCCGCTGATTTTTATCTCACAGGTATCAGTTCGCGATCTTGCTAGCTGGCTGCCGCACCATTATGCGTCCCGGTGCAATGTGGTTTATCAAAGATCCGTCTGACCAGAATTTCCATCCAATACGTGATATTCTTGAACGCCCCGCACTGGTACAACTTCGCAAGCTGTCAGTGAGCGCAGTCATGTACGGGTTGGTAGTTGCTTGCGGTGTGGGGTCTATAGGAGGTCTTATGCGTTTGGGAAGGGGCCTTGTCCTACCCCTCCGTTGGAAACCGCGGTACGTTCCCTGTCTTTGTCGGTATGGTGGTGCCAAGGGCTTATCGTAGCTAAAGCGAACCGTTATCCGACGTCCCTATCGACCTTTTGTTCCTCCACATTCTTTTACCCTACACACTCCGCTTTTTCCGACCGAGGAGGGTCATCCGCAAGGCGGCAATTATGGTTTGGAAGTATCTTTGTGCTCGTCTTCACCTCACATCATACATGTTCGGTGGGCGTCATCCGGAAGAAGAGCGCGAGGTTCCTTGCACCGACTGGCTGCGTTTTGGGAAGTCTGATGGCAAGGCAACATGCAGCGAACCGCCTTTCCACGGAAGCTACCGCCGGGTACCCAATAGTGACAACGTCGCTGTTCCCCGAGATATGCGGGCTACAGCCAGAGTCGATGTCGATGGCATACCCATTGATGACGAGGCACGAACACTGATTACAGCCCAAGACGCCGAAGCGGAGAAAGCTAAGCGGGATCCGAAGGATGACTATACTGTGGTGTACATCCCCTCTCACTTCCAGTACCGCATTGGCATATTCATCTTCGCGCTTTGGGTTATTGGCTGCGTCTTCATCACCGCTGCCGTGTCTGTTCCTATCCTGCTCGGTCGCGGCGTGTTCAACCTCTTTACCGAAAGACAAATGCACGACGGATACTCTTTCCTGGTCGGATTCTATGCCCTATGGGGCTGTTGGGTGGTCGGGCATGCTGTCGAGAGGATGGAAAAAAGGCGCCAACGGCGTAGTGCGGATGATCCGCGCGGCAACTGGCCACTATTCTTCCTCAAACGAAGCGTCCTCTGGCTGGCCAAGATCTCGTATATCGTGTTCTTTGTCGGCGTCGTTATCCCGGCTCTCCTTGGCCTCGTGGTGGAGTTGTACATCATCATGCCTATCCGTCTCTCGTTAAATCCCGGCTTGTTGCCAAACGTGCGAGTCGTGGATATGTGGGCGTTGGGCATTATCTATGCAAAAATAGTGCTCCATGCGAACCGCTTCCGTCCGCTAAACCGGATTACGGCCGGATTCAACCATGTGGGATTTCATCGACCATATCTTTATGCTACTTTCCCTGCTCACCGATTTGTTGACAGATCAAAGCGCACGGATGGACAAATCCGGAACCCTTCAGTGCGACTGCCGAGATGATCGCACCTCTCATCGTTGGCCTCGTGGGGATGCTTGCGCTTCCTCCTGCTATCATCGTCCTGTTGCATCGCGTTGCTCCTCTGCAGCTCGATCAGCGGTTCATCCGTAAGCATTCGCCTCACCTGTCTTGTCACCATCGCTCTGATCATTCTCCGTAGTTATGCATGTTTATCCAGGAATATTTGCTGCTGCAGGTCTTATCCGCCTTGGTGTGACGGGTTCGAAGGCCCTCTCGCGGTGGTCGCAGTCTATTCGTGATACGGAATTCCTCGTCGAGATGCGCTTACGCAATTATGAGCAAGAGAGGGAAAGCAAGAAAAGGGAAGAGAAAGGGAAGGGAAGAAGCGACACAGAAGTCGCAATAGGTACAGAAGGGGTAATGCCTGTGGCCGATTAGTATGACTCCCTGTAGGAACGGAGGATTCATGGATTCATTGCTATCCCAATTATATTATTGTAGCTTTCGTATATTACATATTGTAGACCAACAACACTCGCCGCTTACCGAATGCGTCCTTCTGTGCGAAGAGTTGGATGTCAAGGCGTGTCCTGTAAGGTAGGAAAATGCGCTGGTGTAACGTCTACGCCAAATGAATCGTACAAACGGTCCGTGTGACAAAGCAGTCTTAAGCTCATAGGACGTTGGGGAGGAAGTACACCGTCTATATCATCTTACACATCCCCGATGTCCTCGTCCTCGTCCTCTATCCCGATCCAGTTCTCCGAGTCAGTCGAGTCGTATTCCTGCAGTGCATCCCGTCGCACGAGCCGATGGATGTGCCCATGGTCTTCAAACGACCAACGGTAGGGGCGCATTTCCATATCCTCAAGACACCACGCGATAAAGCGTTCTCCATCTTCGTCCTCGTCCGTCAGCTGGATGTTCCAGCCGAGAAAGAGACACAGCTCATCGACGAGCGCCGTGAGCCCCTCTTGGTGTGTATATTGCATGTCATACGTTTCGATCATGCCGTAGGTTGCACCGCGGCGCAGCAGCGCATCGGTGTGTGGTTCTGGGTCAAGCGGTGTCAAGGCACGCTGCGCAGGTGGTCCCCAGGTGCGCGAGACCCACTCGCCCTCGTACTCGTCATCGGACGTGTCATCGTATTCTTGGAGGCCCTCTACGTCTTCGGCATCGTCGTACGTGACATCAAATGGAGCCCAGTAGTCGTCCTCAGAGTAGTCTTCGTCCTCGTCGTCCTCGGCGTCAGAGTCGCTGCAGCTTCGTTGAGAGGGAAATATCTCTGCCCACGGGTCCTCAGGGTCTGGGGGCGGTGAAGTTCTCGAGACGGTGGTTGCACCCCTAGACTTGCCCTTGGCGAGGATCGACAGGAGATTCTTGAGAACGAAGAGGGGAAGTGGGCGGGATCGGATCACGGCACGGCAGAAGGGACAAGTCTTCTTGCGAAGAATAAGGGGTAGAGGTTCGTCAATATTCATCTCGTCCTGGGGTACGGGGGCGTTGCGGAACCAATCTTGGAGGCATCCCTGGCAGAGGACGTGGCCGCAAGGTGAAAGGCTGAAAACGACGACATAAGTATGGATAGGGGGAAATCTGGCTGCATGCTCACGCAAAAGGCTTGGTAAGTGTATCAATACAGATCTGACATTGGAGCGACCCTTCGATATTGGATGTCAGCTAGACAGGCGTCAACTCAGCACGATTTGTTCCCATGTGACACGCGTCATACCTCATCCGCCTGTTTGATTTTCGTTTCTAAACCCTCTACTCGGGACAGCTGATCTTTATGAGTCTGTGAATGGAATGCATCAGGCATCGAGGCACGACACTATCACCGATTTAGAGTACCTGGTGCATCGAACGTAGCTCTGTCTTCAGAGATAAGATTGCCTATTACGAATATTAGGAGGTGTGGATGATGGAATCGAACAGGGTACATTAGCCTGCTTTTCAATGGTCTTGCTTTGAGCAGTCACTTGCTGAGCGAATTCTATGAGCAATGCCGCATGCCATAAAAAAAACAACAGACCTTCTTGAATGTCTCTAGCTCCCGCTTCATCCTGTTGAATTCCATAGTGGCTATTGGCCCGCTGTAGCTGAGTTGAGATCCCACTTCGTCTTCAGGTGCAGCAACGGCGTTTGGAGCTTTGGCCAAAGACACTTTGCCCTCGTGAGATACTTCCCTCCTTCCGCGCGGCAGGGGACGAACAATGTTGGAGGGTACATCGGTGGACGGCCGCGAAGGGCCATGCTTCTGCTTTGCAGGCTTTTGAGCACGATCCGCGAATGTATCGGTAGGAATTCCTGGGCGAGAACCAGAGCTTGACGGTATATTGAACGTTGAGGGACTTTGTTTCTTTTTCCTGCGATGCTTCTCGCCCCTAGAGGTCGGTATTTCGTCATCATCGGACGCGATATGCGCCTGTTCGCGAGACCCCTCGCGATGTCTCTTCACTAGGAAGGGTCTGTCTGGTCCAGGAGCGTGGTTCTCACGCATGTGAGACGATTGTCTACGTCGGGGAGGGGGCTGGCTTGATTCCATGCTGGATTAATGTAAGAGAGTAATGGTGCGCTGTGCAGTCATGCGAAGAGAGTTTAGTATAAAGGATATTTAAATTGTGGACAAGCTCACTGATTCGGAGGGACTGTCTGGTCAGGGTCTCGAGTTGGAAGCTCAGGGGTCAATAGTCAATTCAATGACTTGGACTTGAAGGTCCCTGTCAGGTGCCCGAGCCTGAGTGGTGCCCGTGCCGCGTGTTGTCGTTGTCGTCGCCCGAGGGTCCCCACACCCACACAAATAGTGTGTCACGTGAACGCTGAGTGTCACAACTGAGATTTTCATGTGACAGTGTTGGACCTCTTTTGTTTTGAGTAGAAAGTTACACGAGGCAACCACGGGCTAATCTGATCAAGTGATCTTGCATCTCTCCGCTCCGAGTAATTTGCGTTAACTTTATTTGAACGATATAAATGAGATAAGGGGATTGAAAAATTCTTGTTCACACCAGACAACAAACCCAAGATCGAGAGTGATGTCTGCTACAAAAGGTCGCGTTCTCCTCGCCTATTCTGGTGGTCTTGGTGAGCACCCACCGATCTCATGTCATGTCGCCACTGTGAATGAGACAATTTCAGACACGTCATGTATCCTGGCATGGCTCATTGAACAGGGCTATGAGGTCTATGCCTTCCTCGCAGATGTTGGTCAAGAGGAGGTACGAAAATGGCCAAAATCCATGCGAGAATTACTCATCACGTCTCACTCACAAAGGATTTCGAAGCCGCCCGCAAAAAAGCCCTGAACGTCGGAGCGAAAAAGTTCTTCCTCGAGGTTAGCCGAGCATCCCTACGAAGATGCGACATGTATCAATCGAGCTACTGGGCAGGACCTTAAGCGCGAGTTTATCACCGAACTCATTTATCCGGCCGTCCAAGCCAATGCGATCTATGAGGTTGGCCTTGCACTTCCCCAAAGTGTCGACGAAGTTAACTGATCGGTGATTCCCCCACCAGAATGTGTACCTTCTAGGGACTTCCTTAGCACGACCCGTCATCGCTCGCGGAATGATCGCCGTCGCGGATAGGGAGGGTTGCGAGTAAGTTGCACTGTATATTCCTTTCAGCTGCGTCCGGTTTCGACCTCTACACCGTCAGCTTCGTGTCCCATGGCTGCACGGGCAAGGGAAACGATCAGGTTCGGTTCGAGCTCGCCTTCTACGGCCTCAAACCCGGTATCAAGGTGATCGCGCCATGGCGGATTCCTGGTAGGCCCATCATTTTTCTGTTTTGTTAGGTCCCATACAACGTCTGTTCATCGACTGACACAGAATTCTACCATCGATTCGCCGGCCGCCAGGCATTGCTCGCTTACGCTGCAGAGAAGCAGGTCCCCGTTCAACAGACCGCCGCTAAGCCATGGTCAACAGACGAAAACCTCTTTCACATTTCGTACGAGGCCGGAATCTTGGAGGATCCGAACACAACGCCGCCTGCTGATATGTGGAAGCTCACCTCTTCGCTCGAAGGTGCTCCGGCCACACCTGAATCTATTTCGGTCGAATTCAAGGCTGGTCTACCAGTCAAAGTAACGGTGGGCTCGGCAACGCACACAGATCCTGTCGAGATATTCTTGGTTTTGAACTCATTAGGCCGAAAGCACGGAATCGGACGCATAGATATCGTTGAAAACCGCTTCATCGGTGTCAAGTCTAGAGGATGTTACGAGTCGCCCGGTGCCACAATCCTACGCGCAGCTCATATCGATCTGGAGGGTTTGACGCTCGACAGGAACGTCCGGGCACTTCGCGACCAGTTTATTACGGTCGAGTTGAGCCGCATCTTGTACAACGGTCACTTTTTCACCCCGGAGCGCGAGTTCGTCACCAGCGCCATTCCCGCTAGTCAACGCACGGTGAACGGGGTGGTTCGACTGAAACTATACAAGGGTAACGTGGTCATCGAGGGCCGTTCCTCTGACGAGGTGGGCTGCAGGGCTTGCTATGTATTTATTGGGTTACTGACAGACTAACTAGGGTCTATATGACGAAAAGGAATCGTCCATGGATGAGCTGGGAGGCTTTGAACCGACTGACACTACGGGGTTCATCCAGATCGAGTCCATTCGTATTAAAAAGTACGTCGAAACAGCGTTGTTGAGAGTTGATGTTAAAACTCGTTTTAGATGGGCACAGGCGAACATACGCAGGGGACAGAGTGGCGTTGAACCAAAGGATGTGTATGGTACTCGTATCTGAACATCCTCATGCATACAGTACTTCCCTTCGTGTACTTGTACAAATATCAAATTGCCAAACTTGTTCGATTGTGGTTGTTGACCACGTGACCGCACCACCCAGTTTCGAGCTTCGAGCCCCCACCATGTGTGTGGTCTTTGGCCGTGTCGTGAATGATATAAAACTGGCACTCTTGCCGCACTCTCCCCTGTTTTACCTGAATTTCTTCAATTTCCTCATTCATCTCTGCTACGATGGACAAGGATAACAAAGAAGACTTTACTTTTGGACGCTCTTGTGATCTCAAAGTTCCGGTCACATTTCGGATGTAGGAGGACCCATCTTTGACTTCCTTCTGTATATTAATGCAAGGTAGATCCCAGCTTGAAGGCATGCGTCACCCTCGTCCTTTCACGGACCTCGTCGATAAGCCAGAACTGCGCTTTCATGGAGTCCAATCCCCGTACGCCTGGTTGTCCGTTATCCTCTAGAGCCATCCCTGACATTCCTAATGTCTCGAACAGCGGACTTTCAGATCTCTTTGTCATGTGTCAACTCATTGCCGACAACAAGCCTCTCACCATTCCATTTCGGACATCCTACAAGGCCTTCAAAAATAGTTATACGTCAGCGTCTTAACCTCAGCCTCCGTTTCCGAACTCTCTACCAACCCCTCTAACACAGGTGGAATGAGTGGATAACGCTACCGATCCGCTACTGCGATCTCCCTCTCAGCTCCCAGGTCACGTTTACTGTATGGGACATAGCAGGGCCACGCGCAGCGACACCCGTTGGTGGCACGACTTTCCGGCTGTTTAGCAAGAAATGGTATGTTGTGCTCTGGACTCATAATATGGACACAGTATTGATGATTGACTCTTGGGGTTCGTAGGACGTTGCGAAGGGGAAAACATCGAATGTTATTGTGGCCGGGTAAGGAAGCTGATGGAAGCGTGGAAACCACGACGCCGAGCAAGTCAGGCGTCAGGGACGAGATGGGGAGGCTGGAAAAGGTGGGTTTCCCGCTGTTCAATGAGGGGTAGAGGGCTGACGCTTGCTGGATATTTCAGCTCGTAAAAAAGCACGAGCGGGGCGATATGGCCAAGTCAGAGTGGCTCGATAAATTGGTTTTCCGGAGGATGTCGGAGATTCACGCAGTGCGTTCCCATGTGGTATCCTGTATTGTGTATATGGCCGAACATGATGAAGGAGGAGACCGAAAAATCGAACAACCTCTATCTTTATATCGATCTGCCTCGCTTCGATTTCCCTGTTATTTTCAGCGAGCTGGTGAAGTTCCTTCCGTATTTTCGCGTGGAATCATTGCTTGACTCTTTGGCCTATAGGAAGCCGTGACGTTGGACCACCAGCCATCGACGTCATTACCCACCTCACATTCTCCTGGACCTCCTCTTCTTCCGGCATCGTTCCACACCGATCCATCAATGTGGGCCGTTGTGGATCCTGACATACCCCGCGAGAATCCCGTTGAAGACAAGCACCGTCGTCTTGTGCGTAGCCACCGAAGCAGTCCCTACGACCGGGAGCTGAAGCCTAACACAAAATTGCGAGATGAGCTCGGGGTGCGAATCGCCTCCTCTGTGGGTTATCGTTAACTCAGCGGTTATATGTTTTAGGTCATTTTGAACTATCCACCAATCCAAGTCCTAACATCAGAGGAGAAAGATCTGGTCTGGAAATACCGTTTTTACCTCGCACGTGATAAACGAGGTCTCACCAAGTTTGTAAAATCGGTGACATGGCGGGATCCTATGGAGGTGAAACAAGCCGTGGAAGAGCTGCTTCCTATGTGGACCGAGATCGATACCGATGATGCGCTCGAGCTTCTCGGTCCGGGAATTGTTGACTCGCGGGTCCGTGCTTTTGCAGTCAGGCAACTGGCCAGAGCAGACGATGATGTGAGCACGGTGTCTTGTGGAGCAGCGTGCATCCCGGCTCATTCCGTTTAGGAGCTTATGCTGTATCTTTTGCAACTGGTCCAGTCCCTCAAGTTTGAGAGCTCTGCTAGCGACGCAAGATCGTCGCGTTCGGTAACGAGCGCTATATCATATGATGACAGCGGCCTCGCGGATTTCTTGGTCACCCGTGCCATAAAGAATCTCGTCCTTGGGTACAGGTTGTATTGGTACTTGACCGTAGAGGTCGCCTTGGAGGATCGCCAGATGGGTAGAATGTACGGCAAAGTTATCTTCGAATTTATGAAGCAAGTAGAAGATGTACGACGTCTACTTTTCAGTTCGGTCAAATGGGGTCTAACGCTCATTTTGCAGTCTGAGAACGGTGGTGAACGTAGAGAACTTATCAGACGCCAGGCAGAGCTCGTCACCTCTTTAGCGAAGCGTGCCAAGGAGTTTAGTAACCAAAAGGAGCCGCGGCCAAAGAGAATAGAGAAGCTGCGTTCCTTCCTCGCCGATCCGAGGAATAACCTCCTTTCAATGTCGCCTCTCCCTCTCCCGCTCAACGGAAATATCGAAGTAGTGGGCATTATCCCAGAGAAAGCTTCAATCTTCAAGTCGAACCTGTCTCCACTCTTGTTGTATTTCAGTTGTTCCGACGGGTCAGAGTACCCCATCATCTTCAAGGATGGGGACGACTTGCGACAAGACCAGCTTGTCATCCAACTTTTCACTCTGATGGACCGGCTACTTCGGCAGGAGAACCTCGATGTCAAGTTGACGCCTTATCCCGTACTTGCCACGGGACCGCAACAGGGGATGATGCAATTCATCCCGAGCAAAACCATCGCCAACATCGTGAGTGAGCACGGGACGCTGTTGAACTATATGCGCGCGCATTACCCCGACGAGGGCAGTGTTGGGACGTATGGGGTCGATCCAGCTGTCATTGATGCGTTCGTTCGTAGCTGCGGTAAGCCTTGTTTCACATTGTGGGTAGGGTGATGGCACTCATTCTCCTTCAACCCAGCGGGGTATTGCGTCGTCACCTATCTACTCGGCGTCGGGGACCGTCATTTAGACAACTTACTTGTAGCGCCAGATGGTACGTACCAATTGTCTCTCTCGTTAATATGGTTTGGTTAACCGAAATCCACCATCAGGTCATTTCTTCCACGTCGACTTTGGCTACATACTAGGCCACGATCCAAAATTGTATCCGCCCGCCGTCAAGGTTTGCAAAGAGATGGTTGACGGCATGGGCGGTGTGCATTCGCAGCACTATGCGCGCTTCACGAATTTCTGCTTTACCGCGTTCAGCATCCTTCGGAAGAGTGCAAATCTCATCCTCAATCTCATCACCCTCATGGTTGATGCGAATATCCCTGACATAAAGGGCCGTAATGTACATGAACTATTGCAGGAGAAATTTTTACTGGATCTCATGGAGGAAGACGCGATGAAGCATTTCGAGACACTCTTGAACGAAACATCTTACTTCACGAAAGTAGTTGACCGCTTCCACGACATCGCTCAATACTGGAGGAGCTAGATAGCAAAAGAAATCCGGTGTCACGACGGAAAAGCTAGTGGGTGATGTA
Organism: Russula foetens; assembly: GCA_003316565.1. NCBI lineage: Eukaryota > Fungi > Basidiomycota > Agaricomycetes > Russulales > Russulaceae > Russula > Russula foetens. The sequence continues at coordinate 2,060 of QFFA01010466.1, read as the reverse complement.
TTCTGATATGGCATAACCTAGAGGGCTCATGCAAGATAGTTTCAGGGCAGGTCTGAACGGTTCAGTTTTGAGATGAAAGACCTTTGCATGCAGAGCTTAGGTTAACAAGTGGAGAGGATTGCTTGAAGCAACAGAGGCCACAGCACGGGATAGGGGACAAGCGTCTGTGATATAATATAATAACACAAGAGGCTTAGCTTAGGGCTCAGCGCTCAGCAGACATGCTATCATACAGGTATTTGTATTATACAGGAGAGCCGAGTTGGGTGGGACCATGACGCTATCTATACATGAATCACTCTCACCTCTTAGTTGGCCTGATTGAGTAGTCGTACATGTAACATGTCGTTAAATATCTACCTTGCACACACCGGAAGGAAGTTGAATGGCACTGGGGCCTGGGCTAACAGGATATTCATTACAGCTGTAAGAACGACGCGCATGAGTTCGTACAGATTCGGAACGAAATGGACGAGAATACCCTGAATAAGAAGGACAACTGAAACGCTCGAGTTAAGAAATCATGGCAGAATCGTCGGGAGAACAGGACGTACATCTTCGGGAGTAAGTCGGCCCATCACCTGCAGTGACATCGCCAATGAGAGAAAGTACTCCAAGTAGTCATGGAAGGCGCACCGAATCGTCCGTGGACAGAGTGGCATCCACCATCGCCGACTTCTTCTCCTGTAGCTCGATGATGCGACTCTCGATGCTATCCTCGATTACAAATTTGACGGCCCGCACAGGCCTATGCTGGCCGAGTCGATGAATTCGATCCATAGCCTCTAATGTGACATCAGTTTGAAAAGGTAATACAAAAACTGCCGCAGCACTCACGAAATTCAACCTGCCAAACCAAGGGACATCAGACACGGTCAAGAGTCAGAGGTCACGGAGGAGGGAGAGGAGAGGAGACTAACAGCAGGGTTCCACCAACTATCCATGAGGTACACACGAGATGCCTCCGTCAGATTGAGTGCCACACCGCCAGCCTTCAGACTGATGAGGAATACAGTGACATGTACATTATTCACTAAAAAGAAAGAGTCAGCTGAACTACTATCACAGCGTAGGGCTGGAGGCAAGGACTAACTGAAATGTCGAATAGTGGCATCGCGCGCTTCGGGACTCATTGTTCCTTCGAGCCGACAAATCTAAAGGCCCGCCATCAACCGACATCCGAAAGTGACGAGAGAATTTAATTCACCGAGAACCCAGCACGCTGCAGCCGAAACGCGATCAGGTCCAAAAAGTTGACAAACTGGCTGAATACAATGCTCTTCGTGGTCGCATCCTGACTACGCAGATTAGTTAGCTCTTCTACAAGTGCCTCTATCTTCGAACTCGATCGCCACGTTTCAATGTTCAGACGGCCGAGGATTCCCTGCCGCGCTATTGCAGGCATTTCCGGTTCCAGGGCTGGTGCATCAAGATTAATTATTAGATCGAGATGACAGACAGGGCAAGCCGGCTACATTGCGTGCCAGTTAGAGCGGTACCGCAAGACCAAGGGAAAATCTAGAATCTTACCTTCGCTCCGATGGATGCGTCAAAGTACTGTTTGATACACTCGCGATCGAAAATATGGCGGCATTTTGCCCGGATGGCGTCCTCTGCGACATCGTTGCACAATCGGCATACGGTGACCTCTTCGCCTTCGTCGTTGAACACCCCAGCGTTGTTCCGACTACGAATCACGAGATCAGGATGGCAGGCCATTTGGCGCATGCGAGTAATCAGACTGAAGATGTTAGAGTAGTCTGTAGTTGCCCCTCAGGCTGTGGGATCAGGAGTTACACTATTTGGAGCACTAGACTCACGGTTAAGTAACGTCCCAGTGTCGACATAGGTGCTAAATTGCCGCTTTGCATCAGAAAACAGGCTTAGGTATAGTTCCTTCTCCTCTGGGCTAAAATGGTCACGCCGCAAAACGACTGTACGCGGTGGAAGGCCCAAGTCGTCCGAACGCTGGATCTTTGTTCGCCGTAGCATGATCCGGTCCAGCAAGACGCGTAACTTTTTGAATGCGATGGCGCCTGGACCTTGCATTCCGTACTTTT
>QFFA01010463.1:0-17423 GCA_003316565.1 Russula foetens | reverse complement strand
GGGATAGTTGGGATGAATGGGTGAATGGGATAGGTCGACGATGGGAGGTGCAGCTGGTACGGACCTCTGCTGCTCCTTTTCCTGTTGGTAGCCTCAGTTGGGTGTTGTTCGTCGTCGGTTAAGTCAAAGTCAGGAAGGGTAGGCTCTACGGACATGGGAAGGAAGAAGGAAGAAGTCGCGGCGGCGTCATGCGATGCTTGTCATGCACATGCACTAATCAGCTCCTCGCTCACAATCGCGCCCTTGCCCCGGTTCCTGGCTGGCTTCGGGCTGGGCTCGGCAAGAAATGCGGGGCAACGGGCCCTTTTTTGGTACCGTATGTATGTATTGCCCTCCGCCACGCAGGAACGAACGTTGTACAATCACCATTTCTTATCTTCATATTCCACTGTAAAAGAATGCTAATGGGACATGTGTCCATGCCCCCCTGCTCCCAGTACCCTAGCTACCGCGACACGTTCGCTATAATGGTTTCGGAATCAAATGTTAATGGACGAAGCCGCTATATTCGCAGACTCGAATCACCTCAGTCCTGTATCGTCCCGAGCGTTCTCTGGGACGCCAGAGTGGCAAAGTAACGAACATCCGCGTCTTGGTCTGCCATCAACTCCTCCAAAACGGGTACGATTTTTTGCTGCGCAAGGTCCTTCCCTCCCGCTGTCTTCCCATACGTAGTTGCTACAACTTCCAACGACCTTGCGACGTTGAACCGGATATTCGGAATTGGATCATTAGCGAGGCGCAAAAGCGCATCGATTATCTCGTCGCAGACAATATCGATAGTTAGAGACGGTGCGATGGTCTGGCAAAGGCAGTCAGCAAGCGAGGTTACTCAAGCAGCTAGTTTCGAAAAGTACCCCGATTGCTTGCACTGTCGTCATTCGGTAGAGGTAGTTAGGATGCGATCCCATGGCAACCACCTTGGGCACAATCTGCGCTCTAGCCCACTCTACGCCGAATACCTCCGTCAGTTTCTTCAGATTGATGGTTGCGGCCTCCCGAATGCTGTATACTGTGTCCCCCAACCAGGACATGCACAGACTCGAGAGTTGCTCGTCGAAGAAGTCTTGGCCCAGTTGCGTGGCCAGTAGCGGGATGTATTCAATGATCGCTTGTCGCACCCTCCACGACTTATCTTCTGCAAGCTCAACGATGGCTGGTAAGAGGTGGTCTGCCAGTAGTTGGATTCCGATGACTGGAGAAATGGATCAGAGCTCTCCGTGACTGGGGACCCGATATAGAAGAGGGCATACCTTCATTCACTTGTTCGAGTTTACTGATGATGTTCAGCCGAACATCGGGGAATTCGTCCTTCAGCAGGTGCAAGAAGAGCTGGAGAAGGTGATCGATGGTGGGTCCGTGACCAAGGAGAGGTGCAAGCCCTGTTATCTGATTTGCAAGAGCAGCCCGGACATGCTGGGAACTGTCTTGACAGAGATCCCGAACAAAAGGTACTATACGGGCAATCACAACCTCTGGTTCCAATAATTTCGAGAAACCTTCAAAGACGAAAATCAAGGATTAAGAACCCCCCTTGAAAATTATTGTTAAAATACCTGGAATTTGCCCTGCAGCCGCTGTGCGGACTTCTGCCTCATTATCCTTCAACAAGTCCACGTAATGGTTGACGAGCTCCTCCCTCACAAGCTCCACGCCAACAGCCTCGGATAACTGAATACGACATGTCAAGTGAGACGAGAAATTGTCTGCGGCAAGGCAGCTTACCCCATTGAAGTGGCTAGCTGCCATATATCGGACCCTCCAGGCTTTATCCGAGACGCTCTGTCTCATCTGCTTCAGCAACTGCTCTTTCACCTCGGCAGGAGAAAGCTGCTGAGCAATGATAACAAGGTCCTCGACAGTCAGTAGCCGCACAGAGTCTTGATCATCTGCTTGAAGACGGCGATATATGTTTAGTCCATCCGATAAAATATGTTGTTTCGAGAGGTTCTTCGCGAATGCCTTATTGTACGATCAGAAAGCTACAGTCAAGAAGGGAGAACCTGAACTCACTCCTAGCCATTTTGCAGCCGCTCGCCGAACCATCGGCGTGTCGTCCGACCCAAGGGCGGCGAAGCCCTTCCGCAGCTCCTCTTGAATTGCTGGTGATACTTTGGAGTATACGGGGGCGTACAAGGCAGCCGATGATGTGCGAGATGTAAACCACTCGCCATGGGACAGTCGGTTGAGAAGGGGGATGTAATGTTGCTCAACTTGTTTTGGGTTGAGAACAGCGGCGATCTTGGTGATGGATTCTGCAGCCTATGACGCGTTAGGCGCGTGGCATTGAGCCCACGATTTTCGATGCATGCAACAAGGAGTCGTCTCTACGATAAAACGTACCTTGTCTCTAACCAAAGTCTCTTCAACTGCAGACAAATTCTCTAGTGGCCCGAGTAGCACGTGGGCGTGCTCATTTCCCCCGATGTATTCCTCGAAGTTCTTCCCCAGCTCGTCTGCCAAGGCTAAGAGGACCTCATCTTCATCGTCTACCGAGTCTTGAAGGAAGGGGATAAGTTCCTCTCGTGCGCGATCAGGGCCCAGGGCAAGCGCAATCGTCGAAACACGACGAATGGCGTTTAGTCGTAGCTGGACATCCTCGGAACGTAGCTCATCCATGAGCAACGCAATAGGTGCGATCTTTGGAAGTGTAAGAAAGACTTATCCAGCTGGCGACAGGGGGATAGAGACGTATAGTACCTCATCGACTTGTCCTGGGTCCATGTTTATCTGGCAGGGCTGTTGTCGATCAAATCAGGAGGTTGAATCACAGCAGTTATCAAGAATTGAGAGAGAACATACACGAGGAAACTGCTAGCGTGTTGTGAAAAGGGTATGAAGAGAGTACAAAAGCAATAATCGGGTGACCTGGTTGAAAAGGAAGAGAGCGAGTAGTTTTGCCTATTTCCAGCCAGGCTCGACCGGAAGCAGCGGCGCGCCACAGGCAAATACGCTCTGAAGGCCTGGCTCTGTTCAATTTATTCCGATACCATCACACGGTTATGCACCATGCGAACTGCGTAGACGATAATTCATTATAACATCGTGGTCGTTCTTCCCCCCCCTAAATTGATCGCAATCACCTCTTATCGCTTAGAACACAACACGACTGCCTCCTTCGGTCACCCCCATTCGAGTTTGTGGATTCCGCGCCGCCGACCTTTACGGCGTCAGACAGTCTTTTATTACAGTACCCTTCGAGGCTCCAATGTCATCCTCCTCTTCACAACTTTTCCTTCCCCCCGGCACACCCTTCCCCGTCACCGTCGTTAAACTACAGGCCGAGCCATCCGATTCAGTTCAACACGGCTTTCCGCTCTTAACATATTCTTTCAACTCCCGACCTTCCGAACCTGGCGGGAGCCCACACATTCTGTTTGGCATATGGGATTGTCCCGTAGAGGGCACCATCGAAAGATGGTGCGTCAAGGAACGCGACATAATCACAAGTGATGACAAGGCGGTGCTCTGTATTTCCGAGCCTTGCAAACACGGCGTACAGATGGGCGGCCTTTGTGCGCTATGCGGGAAGGATATGACACAGTGCGAATAATCTCATGGCATATGTATGTCAATACTCACCCGACAATAGGTCTGACTATACCGGGTTTTCTAACGAGGCGCGGGCCTCGATTCAGATGACACATTCTGCCAATGGCCCGAAAGTTTCCCTTGAGGAGGCGCAGCGCATCGAGCGGGAAACAGCCAAGCACCTTCTCCGCGCCCGCAAGCTCTCACTTATCGTTGACCTTGACCAAACTATTGTCCACGCCACCGTTGACCCCACTGTGGGTGACTGGATTTCCGAGGGCGAAGCGTGGGAGGCGCGTCAAGCCCGTAGAAGGGCGTCCTCAGAAGAAGAAAGTGATTCGGACGAGTCAAGCCATGATGAAGATGATGAAGTGAACCCAAATTGGGAGGCGTTGAAAGATGTCAAGAAGTTCCGTCTCGGTCCTGAGTCCTTCGGCCTCCCACCCTGGCCAGACAAGGGTCGAACAAAGGGGAAAGGAAAGGCGGTGGAAACACAAGGCTGTCTCTACTACGTTAAACCTCGGTATGCCCCTACCCCACACGTTCTTCTCTTACTGACTTCTGTGAAACAAAAGCCCAGGATGGCACGATTTCCTCAGCAGTGTGGCAACCAAGTATGAAATGCATGTTTATACTATGGGCACACGTGCTTACGCCGAGGAAGTCTGCAAGGCCATTGATCCGGATGGGAAGTTTTTCGGTGGCCGAATCTTGAGTCGCGACGAGAGTGGGAGTAAGTGTGCTGTTGAACTTGCCACTTTCCTTAGTTGACACTTTTGCAAGGTCTTACACAGAAGAGCCTCCAGCGGTTATTTCCTGTCGATACATCGATGGTCGTCATCATCGATGATCGCGCAGATGTTTGGGAATGGAGTCCAAATCTTGTCAAAGTCATCCCATGTTAGAATTTTTTTCCCTTAAAGTCGATGGCTCATTTAACACACCCACAGACGACTTTTTCGTAGGGATCGGAGACATCAACTCGACATTCCTACCTAAATTAGATCCGTCGACGTCCACTGGCACCATCCCTCAAATTTCACCAGCAACACCTGGCCAGCAGCCACCAACTGCCCCAGGGTCTACAACCTCTACCCCTGTTCTAGGTCCTCTGCCTGACAACCCACCGTCAAGTGTAGTCAATACATCCACAGCCGACGAAGAAGCAGCCAAGGAAATTTTGGAGAGGGAAATGATAGCTCGCAATTCGCTGGCTCTCGAGGCACAAGTGGAAGAACGTCCCTTGGCTAAACTTCAAGAGGAGCTTCAAGAAGCGGTCAATGGCGAACTTGCAAGTGAAACTCCAGCAAGCCATAGTGCATCAAGTGAAAGTGAAGACATCTCGAAGCCACCTGAGGCCCCAGGCGAGAAGCATCATCGCAAGGCCCTGCTGAAGAATGATGACACAGAACTTCAGCGAGTAAAGCGGGTCAGTTGTGACTTTCCTTGTGATATGCAGATTCCTGAAAACCTACTAGCTTCTGGACGTTGTGCATCAACGATTCTTCGAAGCCTATAACGGCCGACCTTCCGTCAAGGGTGAAAGCCCCAAAATTTCAAGTAGAGCACAACCTTCGTCGTCTATGCTTTACGACGTTCGAGTGAGTGCAACGAGCATATTTGTAATAAACGCTTGTTCAGTGTTTTTCTTCTGCAGATCATTATTCCCGGGCTTCGGCTACAAACTTTCGATGGCCTACATATACTCTTCTCGAGTGTGATTCCCCTAGACACTAGACCAGAGACCACAGAGATATGGAATTTGGCTGAAGCCTTTGGCGCTTCTTGTCATTCAGAATTTACAAGCGAGGTCACGCACCTTGTCGCTGCAAAGGTAATGTTCCAGCCTCTTCGGCATTGCCTTGTACTGATTTCACAATCGGATGGTAGCGAGGCACGGCGAAAATTGACCAGGCGCGCAAGCGGGGCAACATAAAGATCGTATGGCTCGCTTGGTTCACTGACTCGGTCGCACGCTGGGAACGCCAGGACGTGACTCCGTACCTGATGGATGAACCCCGGTCCTCGAGTGCCCCTGCGCCGGACACGGCGAGTTCCCCAGCGCCACCTGACGCTCAGCAGATTTCCTCTGACCCAGAGCCTGACGCAGATGACTGGGATGTCGAACCTGGGTCTCGGAAGGGCGGCTCTGGGGCAACACCTGGGGTGGGGGCGAAGGGGGGCGGCACGCTCGACGAGGACGAGCTGGACGACTTGAAGCGCATCGAAGAAGAGTCGCGGAACCTGGAGCTCTCCGTGGCATGGGATGACGTTGATGAGGAATTGCGGGAGTTTCTGGCCAGTGGGGACGAGGACGAGGATGAAGAGGACGAGGATGACGAAGAGGGTGATGGCGATGAAGTTGCGAGCTTAAGAGGTACGAGGCGCAAGCCAGGGGACACGGGCGGGCGCGATCGGCGCATGGGAGATGGGACGGGCAATACTGGCAGGTGTGCAACTTGATTTCATTCGTCGTAGACATTTTGGCTAAGACCGTCATTTCTCACTCCTACAGCGAACCCTCTACCCCGCGAATGAGACGCAAGCGGCTGCGAAGTCTTACTCCTTCTGAGGCCGGGCTAAATGCAAGTGGCGATGACTTGCTCCGTTCACCGTTGTCCAAACGCAAGAAACTTGCCAAAGATCGACAGAACGCATCGAAACTCAAAGAATCGATCTCTCGAGAAGAATTCGGCCAATATGCGCTTCCAACAGTCCCAACAGTGACAAGTCCTCGTGGCGAGTACGAGGAGGACGAGGAAGACGAAGATAACGAAAGTATATTTGGCGATGATGATGACGATGACTTTTTAGCTCGCGAGCTTGAGGAGGAGATGGGATAGCTAGTTTCCGCTCACTTTGATCCCTTTTTTATTTCTCACTTTTCTTTTCCGTCCTGCTTTGTTTTCACTTTCTGGCAATGTATTCAATAGTGGATCTAACCTCTATTGGTCGGGCTAATCGTGGATGACGGCTCCCGATAACCACGTCTCCCCGCCTCATTGGAGGATCCCTCGACGTCATCATCCAATACGAAAGGGTTCACACGTAGTCGAAGCTGCCCCACCTCCACCACCCTCGCCGAGATGTTCCTTGTAGAGCTTCCAGAGCTTGCTGACCTTGCGACCTGTCACCGTTTTGAAGATACGCTCGTCATATGGCGCGTCCTTCATCAACTCATTGAGCTCTGGCACTGTGCCTTCGCCATACCGCTCGGTCAACCAGTGCAAAAAGTAGGCCGTGACGTGATAGCCCGCATCCCACCTATCACCGCCGTCGCGCTTCCAGTGTGGGGGTTCGAAGCCGGCACGAAGGCGAACCCAATCTGTGCGTGCGGGGGGGTTTTGCGCGTTACAGAAAGGATGAAGTAGGAAGGTGGTGGACATACGCACCTGCGATGCCTTCGATGAAACCGCTGGGGCAGGCGCCGTTGAGGTTGTACTGGTAACAATGGACGATCTCGTGGACCAACACGCCGCGGATTTCGTCGGCACAACGGTCCTTAGAGTTTACGATGTGCTGGCACGAAAAGTGGATCTCCTTGGCCGTTTCCGAGCCCGTGGCATAAGCTACGCCGTCCATGGGTCGAAGGACGAGGAGGATGGTCTGCACACTGCAAAAGCGCGGCATTGGCGAGCGATTAAACGCATTGCCCCTGCGACGCTTTGCAGCCACTATTTTACGCACTTCTTTGGGGCCTTGTCCGTGGTCATGTATAACCATTGGAGGACTGCGACGGTCGCGTGATGCATGACTCGGATGGGGTCGACATTGTCCAAGAAAAGCTTGATTCCTGGATGAGACAAGTCGTCGATGCGCAAACTAAAGGTTGGGATGGGCCAGTCTGGGCGTGGGGGCGTAGGAGGTGGCAACGACGACGGAGGTGGTCGAGCCATGGATCACGAGGACGGCGTAAGGTGAATCCCATTGAAGGGTCGCTCATTCATTTGATTTGATCTCGGTTGCCATCAACCGAGCTTCGGACAGCAGGTGGGGAAATCATGTGATACATGATACATTGGTATGTGCAAACGCAAACTGTACAGCGCAAACATATACGACTACAACAACACATGCCTGCCAATGGAAATACATACCGATAGATTAGCCCGGTCATGACGCGAAATGGTCCGAGGTATCGTGACGTACATGAGCAATAAAAAGAACACACTCAACCAGCGCGAGTGCCAGCGGCGGCTGCTTCAACCATTCTGACCTCGTCCCTTAATGCTTCAATCCCTTCTTCTAACCAGCGGCAATATTCAACAGCACGGAAAAGGACACCACTTTTACCCTTTGTCCTCCCCTTCCCTCTACCACCGCTGCCTTTCGGACGACCTCTTGTAGGCATGCCAGTCCCAGGCGGTGCACCTTTCGGTGCAAGCAGTGTCGTCAATTGGGCATAACCCTCTCGTATGGCATTTCGTCGTTTCTGTTCTGACATTATATGATTCAAACGTTTCTGAGGATTTGAGAGGAGGGGTTTGTTCCGAGAGGTTGTCGAAGCTGATGCTGAAGGACTTCGAGGTTGCCGAGGCAGTTGTAGTTGCTGCTGCTGTGGTTGGGGCTGGGATTGCTGTGGGTGCAATGGGCTAGAAGGGTGTAACGCAGGGAGCTGTGCTGGCGAAGAGGTATCATAATGGAACTGAAGGGGTGGTTCCTGTTGATGTTCTGAAGGGAGTGGTGACGAGTCAAACTCCCAATTGAAGTTATCGAGAAAGCCAAGGAGGTCGGTAGTCTCTGAATCGGAAAAAAGGCCGGCTGAGGGAGGTAATGGTGGAGGTGGGGGGAAAAGGCCATTAAGGGAAGGATCGAAGGAGAACTCGAAATCTGTGAATGGTGCGGGAGGTTGGTTTGGATTAGGATTAGGATTTGAGGCCATGGATGATTGATTAACTGCTTGAGCTTGAGCCTACGGTGCGTGCCACCCACTTGCACCCACTCCCTCTCTGGGGATCGGCCACCGGTGCAGTCGCTGATTGCCTTTCCGGGTTTGCGGTACGAAAACGGCCGGCTCCGGGAACTGTCCGGTTACCGACCGAAACCGGAACCAAACATCGATACATAAAGCGGCTCACGGCCCAACCGAACCTCATCCACTACCGGCCCCTCCGCCAACCCGCCATGTCCGACTCCGCGCCCACCCCGGCCCAGGATACGGCCACGCCGTCGATCGACACTCAACAGCTTCAGCAGCCTCCCCCGCCCCAGTCGCTTGTGCAGGACCCTCAACTCCATGCTCAGCTGCACCAAAACGCTCAACCGACCATCTCCGATCCTCCTCGGAAGCGTGCGTACCCGTCATCTCTCTCCTGTCGCCATCTTTTCATCCCTATCCCTACCCTTCCTCCCCAAATCAACATTTTTTTTCTTACCTTCTTGTTTCTTTGCAAACCCTAGCAAAAGCCCCAGCCGTAAGGCGTGCGTGCACTTCTTGTCATTCTGGAAAGACTCGCTGCAGCGAGATCCTTCCGTGTCAGGTATGTGCCTATCTAAATCTGTTCTCTACGTATGTCAACGCGTGACCCTATCATTTTGCAGAGTTGCCTCAAGCGTGGCCTTGGTGCCACCTGTGCCTATCCAGATCCAGAGGCCCCCGTTGATCACTCACAGCAGCAGACCCCTGGTTCGTCCTCATTGATATCCTTCGTGCCCATGTCGGCTGAGGCAACGTGCGTATAGCTCCTGGCATCCCCCCATTCCCAGCCGCGCCAATTTCTTATATGCAACCCCCCAGTCTTACTCATCAACAATATTATGAGTACAATGGCTCTTTTACCGGCGCCTCGACTTCAACCTTTCGTCCAAACAAGCGTCCACGGCCTCTCACAGAAGAGGAAGCAGCTGCTATTACGCGTAACTTCAGTCGTGGTGACTTCTATATCGGCACTTCGGCACCCATTCGGATTGATCCACGTTTGCCAGTACGGCTTACTTTGGGGGAAGGTGACCACGTACACTTTACGATTGGCGAGACGCTAGTATGAACCATTGATGTATTATCGAGTCGCAACCTTGGTTCCGAGTGTTTTGTGTAGTTAGTAAATGTTATCGGTTTGACCCGAAAATCGCAGAACAGCAAGTGACGAACGATAAATGTCTTGCCGTGTATAGCTGGACGCGATATGAAAAAAAAGTTACAGTGCATGTACACAAAAGCGAAAATTTTGACGAGAGTGGGATTCGAACCCACGCCCCCGAAGAGACCAGATCCTTAGTCTGGCGCCTTAGACCGCTCGGCCATCTCGCCGGATAATATTCATCTCTCTAATAGAGTTATAACTTTGTGGGGTACCCATTACGTCGAAACTCTCAGTTCGGGCTTGTCCTCCCGTCTTATTTTCGGGTTTTTATCGCTGATCCGAGGACTTTTTTTGATAAGAAATAGGGTGGGACGAGGCTACGTTGTGGATTTTCATATTCAATATCAATATCAGGGCAGGGGGAAAGGGGAGAGAAAGTTTGAGGCGTCATCGTGCCACGCGTGGCTTGGTTCAACCACTTCACTTAGGCAACTCAATTTGGCCCTCACTCAGGCCACACGCTCCCTCCACGCTTTTCTCCTTCCTACCCTCTTCCCAACCCATCCTTCCGTCCTTTTCTTACACTTCCTTTGCTCGTGCATGTCCCCATAGCTCCCACCTTCAACCCTCTTTATCATGGATTATTCCGGCCAGCGCCCGCCTCGTGCACATAGACCATCCTATTCTCAATATTCCCAACAACCTTTACATCCAAATTCTCCCTCTTCCTATGTCGATCAGCCCCCATCGCCTCATACTCCATACAGTCGCTCTTCCACTCTACTTCATGATGCTGATCACAACACCCCCAATGTGTCTTTCCGAACTACCGAAAGAGGAGACAGGCGAGCCCCGGTCGACCAGCCTGGCAGAGTACGACAACACTCTGCCTATCAGAATATCCTGTCACCAACCAGTCCTGACCCCGAATCTGGATTCGCAATGGCGGATGCTGCGCTTGTAGGCAGGAAGAAAAGCCTGGTCCGACCTGATCGGGAAAAGATAGAACCTGGTCATCGACATTGGCATTACCGCACTCACGCCGCAATGCTCGAAGATGCCAATGCAAACCTCGTTCAACCGTCTAGTCTGTTTTTCATCCTCTTCCATCACCATCTATCCTGATCATTACCTCTTCCAGCCACTGGTAACGCCCCCAACCGTCCCCTCCGCCGTGGTCGGTCTCTCTTGGGTCGTGAGGAAGATGTTCATGAGTCTGGTCTTGCGCTGTTCAGGCGTGGGACTACTCGAAGGAAGCGCCAATCCCCGACCGACGGAGACGAAGCCCCAGAGCGCCCTCGTCGTTGCTTGGGGAATATTCCCGGGCCACACGACGGTTGGGTAACGTATTGCTACCTCCTCACTGCTTGTATACCCCCGTTCTTACTGCGGTCATGCGGTGAGTGTATTTTTCCGTCCATCATGGCCCGAGTTTATTCACCCTTTGTTCAGGTATTCGCAGTCCCGAGCAACAGCGTGCCTGGAGAGAGAAATTGGGTTTAATCAGCTTAATCGTCTTTCTGATGGCCGGCGTTGGCTTTTTGACTTTTGGTTTCACCGAAGTCGTCTGCGGGAAGCCTCCCAATCGGTTCCATGCCGGCTCCATCGAAGCTGCTTCTGTTATCATCCATGGCTATGATTATGACCTTTCCCATTTCAGCCATCCCAAAGCTGGAAACTTCGATGGTCACAGCAACCCTCTCTTCGAAGGAGGCTGGAATGCGGGTGGCAATGATATTTCATTTCTGTTCCAGAATACCAACGGACCTTGTCAGGGCATTATTACCAAGGCGTCGAATTCAAGCATTACGGGTCAAAATGGCCAATTGGACTGGTACTTCCCATGCAACATCTACAACCAATATGGTACATCTGGGGTCAATCTTACGGATTATGAGGCGAACACCAATTGTCATGTCAGTTCTACGGCACGCTCACAGTTGGCAAACTTGAGTCCCATGGGGCAAGTCTACTATTCATGGGACGACCTCAAGAGCTCAAACCGGAATCTCGCTGTTTACGAGTCGTGAGTGGCACTACACTTCTGGCTAGCCGCTTTTTTGAAATGTCCCTTGTAGCACCGTCTTGGATTTCAACCTTCTTAAATGGCTCAGTAAAGGGGAAGTCAACTATCCAGCGATTTTCGATCAGTTTACGCAGCCCAATGGGACTTTCAATGGCAAAGATATTTCCATGTATTTGGAACGCACAAAGCAACAGACACTTGGCAATTGCCTGCAGAATATCATCGGCGTTGGCTTCATTGATACGAACAGCCTCGGCTGTGTTGCCTCGGACATCGTTCTCTACATTTCCCTCATTTTCATCGTTGGCGTTGTCGCCATTCGCTTCGTCATGGCTGTAATGTTCTCTTGGTTTTTCGCCAACAAGCTCGGCATGTCCAAACACGAAACCTATGGACAACGTATGCAGCGGATGGCTGCAATCGAAAATTGGACCTTAGATATCTACCGCCCCGCCCCGAGTCAGTATCGGCCCAATGTCCCGAAAACTGGATACACCTCCAATAAGAAGGAGAAGAAAGGCAACTTTCTCCCCCGTCAATCGCGCTTCACCCCCTCCGAGAACATCATGAAAGGCGTTGGCGCCCGGCCAAACACCGCATATGGTGCCGTTGAAGCTGTCTCCCACAAGCGCGGTGCGATGAGCGTGTACGGTTCCCCCTCGGTTTTGGGGAAGAATGGAAAGCCCGGCCCTCAAGACACTCCTTATGGTGGATCTAGGAGTTCCACGTCCCTCACCGATGCCCGCGGGTTCACGGAAGTTGCGTGCCCTTTCCCCCTCAACAACGTCGTTCCTCAACCCGCTCCGGATTATGAGCCATTTGGTTTCCCGCTCGCGCACACGATCTGTCTCGTTACTGCGTATTCCGAATCAGTGGAGGGGCTACGCACGACTCTCGACTCGCTCGCGACCACGGACTACCCGAACAGTCACAAGCTTATCTTGGTCATCGCGGATGGCATGGTCAAGGGTGCTGGGAATGCCAAGACAACTCCGGAAATATGCCTATCCATGATGAAAGAGTTCGTGATTGAACCTGAAGATGTCGAAGCGCATTCCTACGTAGCCATTGCGGATGGTCACAAGCGGCATAATATGGCCAAAGTCTATGCTGGTTTCTATGACTACGACGATGCTTCTGTAGAGAGGTCCAAGCAACAACGTGTACCAGTGGTATTGGTCGCAAAAACAGGAAACCCACTCGAAGCATCGGATCCTAAGCCTGGAAACCGTGGAAAACGTGACTCGCAAATTGTTCTCATGGCTTTCCTTCAAAAAGTCATGTTCGACGAACGTATGACGACGTTCGAGTACGAGTTTTTCAACTCCCTTTGGCGGGTGACGGGCGTGAGCCCAGATCGTTATGAATTAGTGCTTTGTGTAGATGCCGACACGAAAGTCTTCCCCGACTCGCTCACGCGGATGACATCATGCATGGTTCAAGACGAAGAAATTATGGGACTTTGCGGCGAAACCAAAATTGCCAACAAAGGGGAAACCTGGGTGACCATGATTCAAGGTAGGTTCAATCTCATATCTCTATGCTATCTTTCCTTACGACGTCACCCTAGTTTTCGAGTACTACATTTCACATCATATGACCAAGGCATTCGAGTCGATGTTCGGTGGTGTTACATGTTTACCAGGTTGTTTCAGTATGTATCGCATCAAAGCACCGAAGGGCGGTTCTGGGTACTGGGTCCCCATTCTTGCCAACCCGGACATTGTCGAGCATTATTCGGAGAACGTGGTCGATACCTTGCACAAGAAGAACTTGTTACTTCTCGGAGAAGATCGGTACTTGACGACACTCATGCTAAAGACCTTCCCGAAGCGCAAGAACCTTTTCTTACCCTCTGCAGTCTGCAAGACCGTCGTTCCAGACACCTTTAGGGTCCTTCTCTCCCAGCGCCGTCGCTGGATCAACTCTACGGTACATAACCTCGCCGAGCTGGTCCTCGTTCGCGATCTGTGTGGGACCTTCTGCTTCTCGATGCAATTCGTTGTCGGTATGGAACTTGCTGGCACACTCGTCCTCCCCGCTGCCATATCCTTCACTATTTACCTCATCATCAGTTCCGTCATCCCTGGACATACGAATACCACAATCCCTCTGATCCTCCTCGCTATTATCTTGGGCCTTCCAGGATTACTCATCGTTATCACCACCCGCAAGATTGCGTACGTTGGTTGGATGATCGTCTACCTCTTCTCGCTTCCGATATGGAACGGCATTCTTCCCGCTTATGCATATTGGCACTTCGACGACTTCTCCTGGGGTCAGACACGCCAGGTATCTGGGGACAAAGGCGGAAACCACGGAGATAAGGAGGGCGAGTTTGATTCGACGAACATCGTGATGAAACGATGGGCGGAATTCGAGCGCGAAAGACGATGGAAGAGCGGTGCACAATCGAGAGATTCAGCCTACTATGACCCTAAGACTAACTCCTCGAAGCGGTAAGGGCTTCGATCCCGACTTCTGACACGAATCTAAACATACGGACAGGTACTCCACGGCGTCGAACAGCGAAACAGGTGCCACTCCCTCACAGGGTTTCGACGCAAGCACAACGGAGTCTTTCACAAATGCCGGTGGCCCTCGTCCACGTTATGATAGCAATCAGCTGCTTACGCTTCCCGCTCCGCTCGCCTTGAATCGTCCAGCGACGACCAGCGGTTCTTCGACCTCTGTTACTCGATCCAGCGAAGATGTGTATTCGGATAACTCCTCTTACCAACGTCTTGGCCCTAGTCCTACCTCTAATACGACTGAGCAACCTGTTGAAGACTATTATGGTGCATCGACATCGGCGCCCGCGGGCCACAGATCCCCGAGTCGTAGCCATAGACCGCGTCGCCAAACGACATCCCCGATGCCGTTCCCTGTGGAAGTTGCAAATCCATTCCAGTCTAGCCACGATAACTACTATGGCGCGGACCATGACATCGTTTCACCATCTCCCCCATCTGGCGGTCAACCTCGGGTACGTGGGGTCAGTCTGTCGGATAATGGACCAGTCCCGGCTCCCGACGGAGTTCGTCGTGTTTCCCGGCCTTCAGGACGTCGCACGTCGCAACCGCCCCAGAACAGATATTCACGTAGCACATCATTCTATGCCAACTTACCTCCTGGTGCCGCACCACCCATCCCCAACAGCGGACAAAGTTAAATACCAAAGGTAAGATGATAACCCCGACCGACTTTGAACAATAGGTGTACAGAATATCTGAACAATCTCCATTTAATGATCGTTTCTTTACCCGCTTTACGTGGGCCTTTTCACTTGAGGTACAATTTTTTTTGTGCTCATGCACTTGACATTTTCCATGGCATGCAACTCTCTTACTCTTTACCATTACCGAACGTTGAACGTTGTGTTCCTTCCTGGGCCATTCATACGATACCAGGTTTTCTTACCAATTTTCTCCAGAACCCTCGTGGTGGTTCATAGACAATTTCATGCAAGGATATCACAATGTACATGCTTTAGCTCGCTTTCTCAGATGTTTGAGGCTGTGATTGATACCCATCAAGCTCAACATGGCAAGGGCGGACAACCGGACAAACCGGAACGAGTTGAGCCCGTCTGAAGATCCCCACAATATTGTCCTTCCGTCTTCCCCACCAGCACCTGTACCAGTTATGTCGGGTGTTCAAACTCTCCGTTTCCGTCGTCCCATCGAGAGGGACCAGAATGAGTACGCACCCAAGCCAGTAGCAGCGAGACATACTGGGATCCTACAGGATCAGCTCCGAAGGTGCGTAAATGGGGCCACAGATTGGCCATTCCTACGTTCTGAAGTAGTCATCCCAGAGCCGCGCGCCCGCCCTGGGTCCCTGGCTTTTCGGTGACGGTCAGGATATTACTCATTTTTCGTGTCACGGCTGCCATGTATTCGAATATCCAAGACTGCGACGAAGGTCCGTTCATTTGGCGCCCGTTTGGAACCCTTCCCTCCGAGTGACCTCTTCGCAGTATTCAACTACTGGGAGCCTCTGCATTACCTGTACAAAGGATATGGCTTTCAGACCTGGGAAACATCGCCGCAGTTTGCAATTCGGAGCTGGGCGTACACCCTCCTGTGGCTCTTGCCATCTAAGGTCCCCTACTGGATACTGCGCGAGACAGGAAAAGTACGCCCGGTGACATAAAATATCTCAAAAATGCGCTCACCTCTCCCGTTGCAGAGACCAGCATTTTTCTTCGTGCGTGCCGTCTTGGGTACAATATGCACCATCTGTGAAGCGAAGCTGTATGATACCGTCCGGCTCAAAATCAACAACCGTGTCGCTCGCTACATGCTGTTTATGTTGGTCGCTAGTGCGGGGATGTGGAACGCATCAACAGGTGAGTTCCCTTCTATATGCCGTCTGCTTTGAGCTCACCATCTCCCCATGTTCGAAAATCCAACTTGTTCAGCCCTTCTCCCGTCAACTTTTGCGATGTATACCACGATGCTTGCGCTATCGCACGCGTTTATACCACCCAGTAACCAAGACAGCCGGCGGACGCTTGCAGCTGTCTTATACTTCACCCTTGGAGCTGTCGTTGGCTGGCCCTTCGCTCTCGCTGTAGCCATTCCATTCGTTTTCGAGGAGTTGCTCGTGTTTGGTGCCGACAAGGTCCCAGCGAACGAAAAATCCGAGTGGCGGCTCAATCGCGGCAAACGATTAATCTTTTGTGGTGCCGTGGCTGCCCTCATCACGGTCAGTGCGCCATCCTTTCCATGTGCTGTTCTCGCTGAGAGGTGGGCAGATACCTACAATAGCGATCGATTCATACTTCTATGGGAAATTCTTCGCCGTGTTTTGGAACATAGTAAGGTATAATGTTTTCCCCGACCCGACCCGTGGACCCGATCTATATGGCACCGAACCCTGGCACTTCTACCTCCTGAATCTGTTTCTCAACTTCAACATCCTTCTTCCCATGGCCCTGTTTTCTCTCCCGGCGTTGGCGACCACCTATAGAATTGACCGCCGGCGCCTAGGAAATGCTGTTTCGTCACCAGAACAAAGTTCGCCGTTCACCATTCTGGCACTACGTCTGCTCCCGTTCTATACCTGGATCGGCATTATGAGTATTCAGCCTCACAAGGAGGAACGATTCATGTATCCTGTGTACCCGCTCGTTTGCTTCAATGCGGCGGTCACGACATTCCTATTGCGAGGTTGGATTGAAGTCGCTTACATCAAGTTGACAAAGTCACCCTACCGCGTGAGTCTTAACTATTGGGTGTCGTGCGTCTACTGACTCTCGTATCAGGCATCACACAGCCAGCTCTTCCGCTGGTCAACGCTGACGATCGTTCTCCTCTCTGCATTCATATCTCTTGCTCGTATACTTGCACTTTGGAAGTACTACCATACCCCCATGACCATCACATATCAGTTCGAGAAGCAAGAAGTCCCGCGGCTACTCAACGTGACAGGGTTTCTCGAAACTCCTCTCCCTCCGCCAGAACTACTCGAAGAATACAGACGAAAACTTGTGGAGAAAAGGGAGGATGAGCAGCGGATCGATCTGTCACCAATCAAAGACTTTGGATTGAGAATCTGCTACGGAAAGGAGTGGCATCGTTTTCCTGGTCACTATCTCGTCCCAGACGGTGTACGAATCGACTGGATCAAGAGCGGCTTCGATGGAATGCTTCCTGCCCATTTCTATGAGACGCATGATGGAATTCGGTCAAGAGTCATGGGGACAAGACATGTTCCCGTAGGCTTGAACGATCTGAACAAGGAAGAGCCGATGCACTATGTAAGCTTTCATGCCCTTCAAAACCGAAAGGCAACGCCAGCTAATGTGCATGCAGGTCGACATGTCGAGCTGCGACTAT
>QFFA01010455.1:0-15817 GCA_003316565.1 Russula foetens | reverse complement strand
TGCACGCTGGACCTGGACTCAACTCAGGGAGACGATACAACCAAAGCTTTCTGTGCTCCAATCACCTTCATAACGAAGGTGAATGGCAGAGAGTGGTTAGGCTGCTATAGTATCCCACGACCGTAACAGGTATCCAGAGTAGAATGGTCACAGGAGGCCTTGACAAGGTTCGTGGATTGAGATTGGAGAAGAAGAAAGTCAAGCGTTAAGCGCCTCGCTACAAGTGTTGGAATTGAGTCTCCGCTTGATTTATCGGACTGACCCGATTGACGCCTTGACTGACATTTTGGCTGAGGCTCATAGGCTCAATTCTGACCTTTCTTCTCTTTCGTTCTCTCTCTTCTCTCACAATGTCTCAGTGGGCACAGGGTCAACCAGGGTATCAATACCCCGGGTTTTCTGCCCAAAATCAGGGCTTTCAGCAACCCAATTTCCCTCAAGGAGGCCTTGCTCCGCAGCCCACCGGCTTTCCCGGTCAGCGACCCCCCTTCCAGCACCCCCAGCAGACTGGCTTTCCAGGAGCTGGTCCTGCTCTATTACCACAGCAAACAGGCTTTGTTGGTACTTTCCAGCAGCAACAACGTCCTCCGGTTCCTCCGGTACCCCCGTTGCCTTCTCAGTTCCAACAGCAAGCCCCCCCACCCCCGCTCCCTCCATCCAATTTTTTGGCCGTTAACCAACAGAATCGTTTTCTCAACTCATCCCCTGGTATTCCAGGTTCAGGCCTCGCACCTCAACAGACAGGCTTCCCCAGTCCGGGTGGCGGAATGCAACCCCTCGTTCCCCAAGTCACTGGCTTCATTGACCCTCGTCTTCAGATGATGTCCAATACATTCCTCCCGGCTAATCCTGCTGCGCCATATAATCCTACTGGTGCCCCGCAACTTCTGCAACCTCAACAGCAGCTCGGTGGCCTATCCCTGCAACAAAGTTTTCAGCAGCATAACCAGGAAGTAAAGGGAACGGCGACCCCTCGTGTGCCATGGACGCTTTCGAAGGCCGAAAAGAAGAGCTACGATCAGATCTTCAGGGCCTGGGATACGGCTAGTTCAGGTTTTATTGATGGGAAGACCGCCATTGAGGTCTTTGGACAAAGTGGTTTAGACAGGAACGACCTCGCCCGAATTTGGTGAGGTTACCCCCTAGCCATCTCAGAGTCGCCCTTACAAGTTTTCTCAGGACGCTAGCCGACGTAGACAACCGAGGCAAGCTGAACATTGCAGAATTTCATGTTGCAATGGGCTTGATCTATCGTAGTATGTGATCATTGTATGTCCATGGTTTGTCCCTTAATATTGTCCCAGAGCTTAACGGTAACGAAATCCCGGATGAGCTGCCTGCAGAGCTCGTGCCGCCCTCTCATCGCGACTTGGACACGTCCGTCAATTTCGTCAAAAATCTCCTTCAGAATGAACCATCACGTGCGCGTTCACCGTCGGGTCTCGATGCACCGATATCGCGTCTTCCCAACCGTTCTCTCCACTCCTCCAGCGCGCCGGGCGCTGGTGGCCGTCAAGATGCTACCGTATACAAGCACACTGATGAGGAGCCGGCTGGTGGCTATTACACGCCACGCTCACGCCATTTGGACCGTAGCGCCGTGCGTGCGTCTTCGGAGCGCGACTCACCTGCAGCCGATCTGAGTGATATGAAACGTCAACTTGAAAACACCGCACGGATGCTCGATCGCGCAACGGAGGAGAGTGCGTTACGCACTGCAGAGGATGACGCTCTCGATCGTGAGATGTCGGATCTCAAGTGGAAGGTTCAGCGTGTGCAGGAGGACTTGGAATATGCTTCGCGAGGTCCGCGTTCGTTACGCTCAGATGAAGACCGTCGACGATTGGAACGTGAGCTCCTCCAACTCATGCACGAGCGTGTACCAGCAGTCGAAAAGAAAGTGGCCGAGAGGGAGGAGCGCCGGGAGAGGCAAAAGCGTGAACTGGACCGCGAGCGTGATCGACGGAACGAAACGTTTGGGCGGTTCAGTGACCGAGATCGCGACAGGGATCGGGATGGTAGTAGCTACTTGCGCGACGCCGACGACGACCGCTATGGCAGCGGTTACAACAAGGATCGGGGCCGTGATAGAGAATATCGTGATGGCCGTTCACTTGACCTCGACCGTGATCGCCCCTATCGTGATCGCTCCCATTCTTGGGACCGCAAGTATGACCGGGAACGCCCACGATCCCCTCATGTCTCAGCGCGTTCCCCACCCCCACCCCCCCCTGCTGCCGCTTCAGTCCCCGCGGTCTCGAAATCACCCCCGGTTCCACCTACTTCAGGGAAGTCTCCCGCGCCCAACGTTAAGAACATGACTCCGGAGGAGCGTCGTGCATTCATCCAAGCCGAGGCACAGCGCCGTACCGCCGAACGCATGGCCGCTATGGGGCTCTCGGCTCCACCCTCATCGTCTTCGCCAAAGCCGAGCCTCGATATTAGTACAGAGGATAGGTTGGCGCGCGAGAAGAAAGAAGCCGAGGAAAAAGCTCGGGCAGCGGAGGAGGCAGCTGCTGAAAGGGCGAGACAACGTGACGAGCGATTGAAAAATGAGCGTGGTGAGGGAGTATCTACCTCTGCGAGCACGGCTGCAGCAGCACAGGTGGCTCCTGCCCCTCCTACCTCCAAAGTCCCGCCTCCTGTCAAGCCCCGTGCTCCTGCACCGCCACCACCTCGCAAGCCCAGCTCGGGAGTCGTTGCTCGTTCTCCTGCTGGACATGCCCCTCCTAAGAGTAGTCCTCCAGTTACTGCTCCAGCTATTTCAAAACCTCCTGCCAACCTGCCTACGCCTGCCCCCTCTGCCATTGATCCAGAAGAAGAGGAGCTCCGTGCTCGTGAAGAGGCTCTCCTTAAACTGAAGGAGGACCGTCTTGCGCGTATGCGTCGCCTTGAGGAACAAGAAAAAGAGGAAGAATCGCAGAGGCTGCGTGAAGAGGCTGCTCGTCTGCAGAGAGAACGGGAAGAGGCAGTGCGAAAGGAAAAGCAAGAACGTCTTGAGCGTCTGAAGCGCCTGGAAGAGGAGGAAGCAGAGGAGGCCAAGCGTGAAGAAGAAGCAAGGGAAGCAAGGAGAACAAGGACACCTGCACCCGCCCCTGTCGCACCACCCCCAGCTCCCGTTGCACCCGGGCCCACACCGCCCCCGCCACCGGTTCCGTCCGTTACTGCTGCCTCTCCTGTGGACAGAGGAAAGAACAATCCTTTTAATCGCTTGATTAACAGCGGTGCTTCACCAGTCGTTCCCTCGCCTCCTGTTACCAATGGTGGCAACAACCCGTTCTTCAGGTCGCAGCCTGCAGCGCCGCCATTTGTCCCGAACGACACAACCCCTCTGTCAACTGTGCCCCCTCCAACCATCCCTAACCCACCACCAGCATCGAAGAGCCCCGCACCTCCCGTCGTAAAGGCTTCATATCACACCGCTCCAGGTGACAGTGAAGACGAGTGGGGGCAGGAGAAAGATGATGATGATAATAGTTCCGATGATGAGCTTAACTCTTCACGCGACACACGCGACAAACTTGCACGGCAGTTGTTTGGCTCGATCCTTCCACCTGCCACCGTCCCGCCGCGTCCCCAGTCCGCCGCTGCGGGGGCGAGCGCGACCCCGACTGTGCCATCTGCTCCTTCACCACCGCCGCCACCTCCACCGTCTGCGCCGCCTGCCCCTGTGGCTCCTACAGTCTCCCCTGCTCCGACAGGGGATCGCAACGCGCTACTTAATGCCATCCGAGGCGGTACACGCCTGCGCGGGGTTGTCACCAATGACCGCAGTGCATCCGCTGTCTCCGGACGTGTCGTTGGGGATGTCGGTCCTCTGCCTCACGTCGGTGCCACCCCAATTATCCCGCCCGCGGAAACGTCGCACCCGGAAAATAATGTTAACCCAAGTCGGCAGTCTGTAGACTGGTACATTGGACTCGCTGCGGATCAAGGCACGCACGCGAGTCAGGAGCCGAGTTTGCCTCCGATGGGCGAGGAGGATGGAGAGCATGCACGCAAGGAGATGAATGGCCACGCAGCGCCTATGCCGGATATTAGGGTTGCGCACGTGGAAGAAGTAGAGTCGGATCCACTGGAGGATATTGATCGCAGCACTGGTATGTTATTGTGGCGTCTCTTGTTACTTGCGTTGACGTTGTTTGGGATCGCAGAATACCGTGTCAGGACCCTGTACCCGTATGACGGTCAGAGGGCCGAGGAGTTATGTGCGTCATCTCCGCAACTCTCCAGCCTGTTACTTACTTGCTTTGCAGCATTCGTTGAGAATCTCGTAATCACTGCGTATGCATCAAGGTCGGGAGGCGACTGGTGGTATGGCACCGTCATCAGTAATGGTACGACCGGATTCTTCCCGAGGGCATATGTTCAGACCCTTGAGGCGGGTAAGTAATATAACATCTAACCGATTCATTTTGACTCAAGTTTGCACAGTCAAGGCAAAGTGTTTATATGAATACGAAGCGCGAAGTTCCGACGAGTTACCGTTTTCCGAAGGCGACGTGATATCTGTCGTGGACCGCTCAGACAGCGACTGGTACAAGGCTGAGAAGGATGGGGTCATATTCATCGTTCCGGCAGCCTACTTGGAGATTGTCGGTTAGTCGAGCTCCCATTTTTCTACGTCCGAGTTTACATATTCTTTTGCTGGATCCAGACTAAACGTACTTTTTTTATTTCTTCCACATGTACCCCTCAAATATGAACATTGGTTGTTTCGTGTTGGACGCTTCCAGATGCCTGTGTTTCGTCCAAGTCGATATCGACGCTATCTCTCAATACAGAGGCGACATCCGGACTCCCCAGAGCACCATCATCGCCGTCTTCCATTGAGGAGGTAGTGCCTTCTCAGGTGGTGTCGCCTGGCGATGCAAACGACGTCGAATATGAGAATGCCTCAGACAGCACTGCCTCTGGATATGATTCCTTCTCCGATTCTGATTCTGAGGACGATGAAGCAATGATGACAGAGGAGGAACGCAAACTTGAGCGTGAGATGCGAGCAGCGGAACGTCAGCTTGTACTTGAAGCGGCCGGCATCGTTGTCAAGAAAGACACGATACGTCGTCCACCGCCTCATTTAGAGCGCAGGCGTGCGGTCAAATCGGCCCCACCTAAGCATCGCCCAGCGCCCGCGCCACCAGCCGTTACGTTATCCGTGCCTGCTTCATGCCCAGCGCCAGATCTCAGTGAGCTGCCGCCCACGCCAGCAAAGGCATATCTTGATGATGCCTACGAGCGCTATGACGCGTTTAGGCAGCACTCCTCTCGGTTGTCCATATCGTCCATTGACCAACTGCCGCCCCTCTCGCCTGTGAGCCCAAGCGTCGGCTCGCTTTCACCAGCCCCAGCTCAGTCGCGTGAGGGCTTTCCTGACAAAGAAAAGGGTAAAGATAATGTGAGCACGTCGGCGTCTTACGGGAACCGCATCTCGCAGCTCCTGGCGCGGTCGCGGACACCTGGGCAGGAAAAGGAGACTCGTATCATGCCGACCATTTCAGCACCCATGATGGGCACGACCGCATCTGATTCAGGGACGCTTGGTCCTCCAGCTCGCGAAGGAAGCCCAGGGTTTGGATCGGTACGTGTCGTATTGGCAGTTCTATCACGAGGAACAATCAGCCTTACTATTGGTCACGGAGTCGTGGGCAAGCCTGGTAGACAAGTCTGCGCTGGAGGGCCTGCCGGATCGTGAGCGGCGCAGGCAAGAGGCAAGTCTCCGTCTTGGTTCTACCCTAAATGGTACGACTGTTCTGATACGAATGGACGACAAGGCAATTTTCGAGCTTATTGTCACGGAGGGCGCATACGTGCGTGACCTACAGCTCGTCGTCGAGGTGAGTGGGTATTACATGATCAATTCACTGATGATTTGATACACGTTTACGATGTCTTCTGGTGGTATCATGTAGATATTCTACTCGAACATGTTGAAGCTCTTGGAGCCCAGGGCGATTGCGGTCATATTTTCAAACATTGAAGACATACTATTGACAAATACAGCGTTCTTAAGCTCACTGGAGGAGCGGCAGCGAAGCTGTAGGTTATACATCGATACAATTGGGGACATACTGGACAGGGACATGGTAAACATGATCAACTACCAGGTAATGTCTTCCCTTCCATCTTCTTTGTACCAGCCGATTGTGGCGGTCCGATCCAGGAATACTGCGTCAATCAATCAAACGCGACCAGGGCGTTGCAGTCATTTAGGGACAAAAGCACAGATCTTGTTACTCTGTTGCAGGTGTGTAACCTCCGTCGATTGAGGATCGACTAGCTGTGGGCCAAAGGGAAGCTGATGGGACCGTAGCGATTGCGTGAGGAACCCGCTGTACGCAATCTCGACCTTTCGAGCTATCTGCTCGTTCCAAGTAAGATTTCAAAGACCCATACGCGACATCCCTTGATATCACCATTGTTTTGCAGTGCAACGCATAACACGATACCCGCTGCTCATCAAACAGATTCTACAGTATACGGAACCCGACCAAGACAGAGTGTTGACAGAACGCGCGCTACACACGGCCGAGAAGATATTGGATACCATCAACGAGGCGATACGGGAGCAGGAAGGTCGCAACAGGCTCAAGACACTCTCGCAGGATCTATGGATAGGCCACGGGTGCGTGCCACTGACTGCAGGGGTGGATAACACGTGCTTACCATCAAATTCTTCAGGCAACTGGATCTGACAGCGCCGACGCGGCACTTAGGTGACCGGAGATTGCTGAGAGAAGGGCTTCTCAACAAAGCCAAGAGCGGGCGCAAGTTGCGCGCGTTCTTATGCAATGATATTCTCCTTTTGACCGACGAGCATGGAAGGACTCTGTACCGTATGGTGCGTGCATCCACAGCAAGGAATATGCGACTATGTTCAGCCTCAATCTGGTTTAGCCGATTCCGTTGTCGGAGATTCGCGTAGGAGAGGCACCAGGGCATAGAGGTACGTGTCACGATTCACGACCCCTCCTTTGTGATCAAGCTCACGGAGCGTTGCAGACGAGTTGTCCTTCCAGGTTTCAGTGGCATATCCACGTGGTGGAGACAAGATAATGCTGCGGGCAAGTTCTGCTCGTGAGCGGCAGCTCTGGGTGACAGACATTGAGACGGCGAGTCGAAAGTGCAAGGACGCGGAGAGGGCGGTGGCGCTGAAAGCCCGTGTAACATATTGAGAACGACTTGAAACTGGTGTCATTTGGGCCACGTTTTTGGATTATGGATTATAAAACCGAAAACCGTACTGTATATACATTCAAGATGATATCTTTCAAGTTAGTATCAGGCGGGCCGAGAATCCCAACCGAAACTGATTACATAATACACTTCTGTCTTGCATCGTGTAGGCTCGACGCTGAGTACTCAGGCTCAGCATCTAAATCGACCGGGGATGGGCACGATGGACCCACTCGATGCTTTTCGTGTGGCAATTAGCGCAAAATACGAGGTCGAACCTGTCAATGCTTCAGGTGCATCTGTGGACTCTCTCCGCTCTGCCACCCACCTGCGCTTCTCAACAGCAATCACATTTCCAAAGAGCACACCAACTCGCCTCCGCAAGGTGGGGAGCAGTGCGAGGGACCCAGCGTCTGAACCGGATGGATTTTTCATGCTCGAAGCTGTTTACCTTGCTTGGTCCTTGCGCGATACCCCCGGTGGCGAATACATGAAGCAGGCGCGAGAGCATGGGCTCCCGGCTGGGGGTTTCGTCGGTCTGACAGAGCGGAAAAGTATCGTTGATTGGCTCAAGCGCACTGTTGCTGCGTTGGACAGCATTGTTCCACTTTCAGGTGTGGTTCCTCTCAATGTTCGAGAGTACGTCAGATTAATCGAGTTTAGAGTCGACCACCCCCCCAGGAACTCCCCCACCTTTTGTCCACCGTCGCCTGCCGGCCCAACCATTTTCTACCTCCCACACGCAATCATTGCCCTCCACATCCGCCCGCTCTCGTGGAGATGCAGGGCCGAACGCGTCGCCTCCCAAACGGCGCTACGTGCCCGACGCCTCGGATGTAGAGGTTGTAAAGAAAATCCGCCAGGGCGAGGTCGAACTCCGTGACCGCAACACCGTTTTGCGTGGTATTAAGAATAACGTGTGCCGCATTTCCGTGTAATGCGACTCATACTGACATTCCCATAGAATTTCTCTTCTGTTCGTAACGCGTATGTTGCCAAGCTCAAAAGCCTGAAGGAGGCTAAAAAGACCGGGGTAACCCCACCGATTTCCACACAACTATCGGGTATCGTCATCCACTACTATCCATGACGTCGGCTCATGACCTTTGCTTATCTCCTTGCCCTACAGACCCTAAGACCCAGTCCCGCAAACAGAGTGCGTGTTCACCTTCCCGCTTGCCAAGGTCGTTCCTCAGAGTCTCTGTGCAGAGAGCATGTGTCCCATTATTATGATATCCTCGTCACCTACGTCCCTGATCACTATGTATAACGTTCGACGCTTTCTCCAAGAGTCAATGTACGTTTTCCCACGATTTTCTTGTCATGAAAAGCTGACTTGAACAAATACCTTATCACAGGTTCGAGCCATCAGCAGAGGCACGCGCACGCGCTGCTGCCGAGGGTACCACCAGGGCAGAGGACCTCATACCAATCGATCGTGAACGCACGACCGTTGAACCAGGTGGCCAGACGCGAACAAGTGCCCAACGATATTATGTCGTCGACTCAGTTGAGGCTCTCAACAAGTTCGGCGCGGATGCTTGGGATCGTGTTGTCTGCGTTCTAACAACGGGCCAAGTGTGGCAATTCCGGCCTTATAAATGGAGCGAGCCGCGCGTTTTGTTCCATCACGGTGAGTGTTGTTTGATTGGTGACGTGTAGGTACCTGATAGATTGAACTGATGATGGTGGTGGAAAGTAAAAGGCATTTACGTGTCTTGGGCGAACGACCCCCCAAATCCAAAAGTCAAAGATTGGAACGTCACGGAACTCAAAGTGAGTTGAAATGTCGACTTTTCAAAGCTTTCCTCATTCGGCCTTTTGACGGCCATCCAGATTGACCCTCACCGTCGACACGTGGACAAGTCAACCGTGGCTTATTTTTGGAAGACTCTGGACACATGGACAGCGATGCACAAGCCATCACTCATGACCACATAATCCATCGTTTCTATTCACACAGCATTAGTAGTACTGCTCCCGTTGTATGTGATCTCGTTCCAATGCTGTTCACGTGTTTGGAGGATATTTATTCCTTTCGGAGTATGTGTGGATGAAACTAAAAGCGGGATCCAGCGCTGGCAGCACAGCCAAAAATGAACGCGGGTGATTACACAACGCGACGATTATAAGGCGGCAACCGACAACAATAACTTGGGCGTAAAAACCCTAACCTTAACGAAAAGCCAAGTGGTACGACTTGTTGTTGCCCTCTCGGGGGGTCTCCTTTCTCTCTTTGCTTGCTCTCTTTCCCTTCCCTCCCAGACAGCGTAGCAACATGCCTAAAATACCCGCTGTCTCTCCTGCTACCGGAGAACGTCCGCCCCCGAATTTCGTGCACACAATTGATGGCAATTTCGTCGATTCGCACGGCCGCACACTCCTCCTCCGTGGGGTCAATCTTTCCGGTTCATCAAAGGCACCGCTTAGCGAGCCCTCATACCTCCTGGATGGGTTTTGGGAGAGTGCAGAAGCTGGCGGGAACAGCTTCATCTCTCGTCCACTCAATCTCGATGATGGGTCTGCCGATATTCATCTTGCCCGTCTGCGTGGTTGGGGCTTTAACGCATTACGCTACCCAGTCACATGGGAATCTCTTGAGCATGCAGGACCGTAAGTTGTCACGTTCTTGTTCGCCCGATCCTTTTGACTGATGATCTTTCAGTGGGGTCTATGACTACAACTTTATGGACTACACCATTCGCGTATTGCGGAAATGCAAAGAGTATGGCTTCAGAGTATACGTGGATCCCCATCAAGACATTGTGAGTGTATACAACTCCCTGCAATACCTCTCGATCTCACTGCGGAGACTCTTTCCCTCCTTGGCCGTACCCTTCTTTTGTCTCGCCGTTTTTCTCCGACCCATGCCCTTCTTGGCATGTCCCATTTTCGCACACGGCCCACCACCCATTCATTTTGAACGCTCTGCTTCGGGATATCGCATGCACCTTGGGTCGTTGGTTTCTTGTCATCATTCATCTCCAGTGGTCTCGATATTGCGGTGGTTCTGGAGCACCTTACTGGACCCTTGAAGCATGTGGCATGAACCCACGCAACTTCACGGCTACACAGTCTACTATTCTTCACAATGAGTATCCCCTGGCACATCAACCGGATCCCGCTTCCATCCCTGCCATGACATGGTCAACCAACTACGGGCGCCTCGCTCCCCAAACCCTCTTCACACTATTCTTCGCCGGCCGTGATTTCGCTCCCAATTGCGTCATTGATGGCTCCAATATTCAGGACTACCTCCAATCACACTTTATCGAAGCTTTCGGACAGTTAGCCGATAGGATCCGCGATGCAGGTGACCTGCTGGACGATTGCGTAATTGGTTGGGATAGTATCAATGAGCCGTCCGAGGGCTTGGTTGGGTATCCTGATTTACATTCGTTGCCTGCAAAACAGGGATCAACCCTCAAGAGGGGTCCCACGCCAACACCGGCGCAGTCGTTGCGCCTAGGAATGGGACAGGCCCAGACTGTCGAAAATTGGACTTTCAATGCATTTGGTCCACAGCGTGCAGGCATGGTGACGATCGAACCAAAAGGCCTAACCATTTGGTTAGACCCCTCGACCGAACCAGATGGTGTACACCCACGATATGGATGGAGGCGTGGCCCAGACTGGCAACTCGGCGTCGACATCTGGGCTCAGCACGGCGTGTGGGACATCGAGACGGGTTACATAATGCGGCCGGATTACTTCCGCTACCTCCCCGCAGTTGAGTTTGCTGGTCCACAGGACGAGATTGCTGAGGTGGAGTTCGTTGCCGATTACTGGGCCCCACATTGGCAGGCATGGGCACGGCGCATCCGCCTGGCGCACCCAGAAGCAATTCATTTCGTGGCCCCCCCCGTGTTCGCACAACCCCCTCCACTACCTGCTGAAGATCTGGCCGGCCGTTGCGCTTATTCAGCACACTATTATGATGGACTCACACTCGTTACGCGCCATTGGAACTGGTTCAACGCCGATGCGCTCGGATTGTTGCGCGGAAAGTACCGGACCAAACTACAGGCGCTTAGAGTCGGTGAAGCGGCAATCCGGCGCTCGCTCCAGAGTCAGCTGAAGACACTCAAGGAGGATGCGGACATTCTCGGCGCCTATCCGACGATGATCGGGGAAATCGGTATCCCTTTCGATATGGACGGACGCAAAGCCTATGGTTGGACGGATGGAGGTCGTCATAAAGGCGATTTCTCCAGCCAACAACGTGCACTCGATGCCAGCCTCAATGCCACTGATGGCCCGAATTCCCTCAGTTACACAGTGTGGACATACTGTCCGGATAATGTGCACCCTTGGGGCGATCTGTGGAATATGGAAGACCTCAGTTTGTGGAGCGTCGACGACCTGCGTTCTCAGGGCCAATCCAGTATGTATCAAGGTAGCGGAGACAAGTCGTCGGCATTGTTACTTGCAGCACACCGTGCCGCACGGTCACGTAGCACAGTCCAGCTTGGTGCCACAGGCTCATTTACACCGGGTTACCCGTCTCAACTATCACTGGCCACGACGCCACTTGCTGCCAATGACGAACAGGGCTCTTTGCCTGACATTGGGTCTTTCCGCCGTTGGGACAGTGCGTTTGACTTCCTGACCGATGGAGCCCGAGCAGTGAAAGCATTCAGCCGGCCATATCCAATTGCTACAGTCGGAATCCCCATCGACATTCGGTTTGACATTGCCAAGGCCGAGTTCCGCCTGGTTGTCCGTGTGCGTTCCGATGACGCGCCCATCTTCATCTCCTCAGCAGGGCCTGTGCGTCCCGGTACACCGTCTTCCCATTCTACTGTCGATGATCCAAAAGCGGAATCATCTGCAACCGAGATCTTTTTACCCACTGTGCATTTCGCTGCTGATCGTACCGTCGGCGCGCTGCTAGACAAATCTACGCGCAAACGGGACCGTTCCACCTCCGACATTGACATGGACGAGGAGCCCGCGCGTTCGCGGTCCAGCGAGACGCTGCACGGTGCTGCCCGTAGCCCTTATCCACCCCGATCTCTAATGGACGGTCTTGCCGTGGCCGTGTTCGTGTCCGCAGGTCGTTGGGAGCTCGATGGCATGACGTTGAGATGGTGGTATCCCGTACCAAGACCGGGTGAGCCAGACCGTGAGTACTCCATCGTAGTGGCACGGCGAGGGGGCCGCATTGTCACGAAGGAGGAACATGCGCATCAGGGCTTCTGGGAGCGCTTATGCAGGAGCGCAAGCGACTGTCGTGTCATGTGAATCCCCTTGCATTGCGCGTGCCAGGCAGTCACGATGTTTGTTATTTAATCTTATGTGTGTTCATCTTTCCGGCCATATTTCCTACCCTAGACATACGCTCTCGATCACGGATTCTTTCTAATAGCAGGTTTGGTGCACGGTTAATGTATTGGTTAGTGCAAAATATTCCCTTATATACAGTAAAAATCTAAAGGAGGGGAGTGTTTAGCCCTCTCTACGAGATATTCTGGGTATCATTAGAGCTCGGTACAGTATTGGTGGAACGAAATGGTGGTTCCGTATGCTCTGTATCTGCGTAAGGCCCTGAGGGTACCATAGGTTGTAGTAGTTTGGGTTGAACGCGAGGAATTTGAAGAATGCTACCGTCTTGCGCTTCTGCCCAATTACCACCTCGCAACCCGATCTCGACTATGCGGCCCAAGATGCGAGCAAGCTCCTGGTATCTGCCTTGCTGTTAAGTAAGGTCATATGCGCAAGCGAGGTGACGTACTGTCGTCGCTCTTCTGCCGCGTCCTCTTCCCTTGTCCGAAGACGCTCAGCGAGTTCACGCATTTGTATTCGAAGCTCCTCGATGGAATCATTCACGTCAGAGCGTTGCTTCGACTGGTTGCGTGATGAACGCCACGTTTCACTGAAGATGAGCGCCGTGGCGACACTGAACAAGAAGCCTTCTGCGAGAAAATTTGCACCGTTTTCGATGGCTCTGAGTGCCGAGGGATCAATGCGTGTAGTCCTTCAACCAGGGCAGGGAACCCGAGGCTTACCTGGCCTCCGAGAGTGGGCGAATAGGCTTGGCAGGTTCGCCCAGCAGGCCCGTTCGCAGCCTCACTTCGTAGCGGTACATGGTCTGTGCGAGCGATACACAGATCTTTCGGAAGCGTTCGTGTCTTTCGTTTTTATATCAGCTTGCTGCATGCACTGGCAACACAGGCAGGTCGTGAGCGCGTAAGCACTTACTCTCTTGCCTGGCTCTTAATGCGCGTACTGATTGGCTTGGCTAGAGTCTTGAGGGACTTTAATTAAGTGGCTATGGTTGAGATGAGACTTCTCACTCGAATCAGTAACGTGCCGATCTTCACAGTTGCCATGAGTGGGTTTGTGTTATCAGTTGGAAGAGCCCTCTGCGGCGGCGGTGACAGTGCACCGCGCTAAAGCAAGCACGGCACGTGAGGGCCGACGGGGTCACGTTATTCGATATGACTGATGACGCGCTCTCGCCACCCCATTGCGCCCGCACGCCACCACTGGGCAACCTGTTCGACCTCGCATTCACGAGTATAAGAGCACTTCTCGTATTTCTTTCCTTCTGTCCTCTCAGAACCATAGCGATCCGTCCCTTTTCCCGTTGAATCCGAAGACGCACCCCGGGTATTCTAAGAACCCAGACTTCCACAATTTAGAATGTTTTCGAGGGTTGCCGTCTCATCGAACTAGACTTCAACGAGTCTCAATTAAATGTATGTGGGTTACGGGCCATCGATTGGTTCAAAGGTGGTGCTTTCTACATCGAAGCTCCTGGACAATAGTTTTTGCTTCTCGGAGGAGACCTTGCGAACACCGTGACCGTCCAAACACACTTTTTCTCCCTCTCCCTGAATCGATTTCTTCCGTCTCCCTTCGAACAACCCAAGTCACTTTCCCCCTGCCCGGGCTCTGTTTTTCTGGCTATCCACTCATCAGCTAACAACAACCTTTTTCGATCCACCCCGTTTTATGGGAAGATGCGAACAGTTCCCGTAGCTTCTCATGCCACGCTTGACGCGCTCAGGCTACTTGACGCAAGTCCAGATGTATTTGTCATTATTACACCTCTCTGCTTGACTTCTATCCCAAGGCACTGTTGAGAGCATAGCGTGAGGAGATTGGGAAGTGGAAGGTTTTGGACGACTTTCAAAAGCAGGTGTGACTTGGAAGCGACGACTGTACCTTTGACTCACATCTTGAGTAGAGGATTTGGTCGTTATTCAACACTTTTGTGCTAAATGCACATTCTCATGCCATGTTGTAGATCGGTGTTCTCAGATACCATTTCGTCCGCACCATGCCATTGAATAGACTGACACTGTCCGCATCCGCAGCTCGCCATGTCAGGATAACGAACAAAAGAAGGCATCCGGCCGAGGCCGTGGGCAGTCGAGACAGATAGTGGGAATAAATTAGGTAATTCGACGTGTGAGTGGCAACCGGAGTCGAATCACCTGTTTCCTCCGCCTGTTTCCTCCGCCGCCACGTCCCTTCCTCACTGTATTTGCGTTGTGAGGCATTAATTTGCTTCACAACCCCCTCCGTTGTTGTCAGGTCGCTCTCTCTAGGTGGTTGTCATGTCACAACAGGTTTCACAGCAGTATGCATGTCGGCGGCGTTTTCTCAGTGTTCGTTTTTGTACAAACTAATTTTAATTTTGTGCTTTGCAGTCCGTGCCCAAAGATCTGTTGGCCTCGTTAGCGGATCCCCTGCCTATGATCCCATCGAGGCTTTCGACGCTCCAGATTCCACCTCTCGCACGTACCAGTACAGTCCGGACGGGAGGCTTTTCGCGCTTGCGGTGCCGTCTGGGTGCGTCGAGTTGCAATACTGATCAATAAGCCTCACTTAGACGAGAGCGTATAGCGTGCGTGTATATCAAGCGGAGACTGCCGTTCTACTCCAAGAGCTCGCAATTCCCAATGTGGTCGAGCTCAGATTTTCTCCACGCGGGACATATCTCTCCATCTGGGAGCGGCAAGTAAAGCACGGAGATGGGACCCAACACAAGAACCTGCGCGTCTTTTCTATCTCAACAGGGCAGGAGCTCATTTCCTTCTCTCAAAAGTACCAAGACGCCTGGGATGTTCAATACACTATATCTGAATCCCACGCTATTCGCCTCGTTGGTTCGGATATTCACGTTTTCAATCCTTCGGATTGGGGGATGGGCATCGTTGACAGGCTTAAGGTCGAGGGCGCGTCCTCTGTCACGCTAAGCCCTGGCCTCAACCCATCCATCGCCGTCTTTGTACCTGAAAAGAAGGGTCAACCTGCAAGCGTTCGCATTCATGCCCTGTTGAACTTGAGCGCTCCACCTACTTGCCAGAAGACATTCTTCAAGGCAGAAAGGTCCCAGATTAAGTGGAACAATCTTGGCACGCAAGTCCTTGTCCTTACGCAGACGGATGTCGATAGCACCAACAAAAGTTATTACGGGCAGTCTGGGCTTTACCTCCTCAGCGCCGCGGGGAACTTCGACTGTCGCATCACTCTCGATAAGGAGGGCCCAATTCACGATTTTTCCTGGAGTCCCAACTCGAAGGAATTTGGAGTCGTGTATGGGTGTAAGGCCGTATGTTTTACTTTTGGGTACCTTGCCTAACGACCTGTTATCAGTCATGCCTGCCAGGGTTATGCTTTTCGACCAGCG
>QFFA01010451.1:0-26562 GCA_003316565.1 Russula foetens | reverse complement strand
AACCCGGCGCCACTCCCCCGTTGACTGACATGTCCTTTTAGGCTTGTCACCAATGTCGCAGACGCAAATTGGTACGTCACGTCCCCCTTTTTGACCATGTGTGGGCAAGGCGTCGTCTGCTCACCGGCATCTCTGCAGAAATGGTATTTCGGATCACATCATCGTTTCACGTCGTGACATTTCATTTACATTCCGCTTTGCGATTCCCCCTCAGTGACGCGCAGAGACCTTGCTCGACATGTGTCAGATCTCACGCACATGCACTCTCGCACGCTCCCCGCGGTGTGGTCCTTCCGGAGCACCCGGAGTGCACGTTCGATGAAGGTATTGGTCGTATTTTCGATCGTCCTCCTCCAATGCAGCATTTCAAACCTCACGAAGTAGTGGCCAGCTCAGCCGAGGCGCAAGAAGCCCCAAAGACCCGCTATGAGAAGTTGGAAAACAGGATCAGTTCGTACACGATACTTAGCCCACATGTGCCCGCGTGCGACGTCTCGCCTTACTGTTTCCTATACTCTCTTTTAGATGAACTTGAAGCCATGCTCAAGGATCAAAACTCGCCCGGTGCCAGCAAGTCCCAATCAAGTCTGTCGTCTCCCTCGATACAATCGCAGTCCCCATCTCTTCCGGTTTATTCCGGTGCCACAAACGCCGTTCTTTCTACACCTCCTCCTACGTTCCACAGTCCCAACCTTGGACTCCCACAAAGTTATCAATCATCCTCAGCCTTTGCAGGAGTCGCACCACCCTCCGAGGGATTCGTCTCACCAGCGGATACCCAACAAGAAGCGGTCAACGTTTCTACCACTGCCTCCGCCCACCCGGGTGTCCCATCCGACGCATCATTTCTTTCCCATGATTTTGGTTACGATGTGTTTTGGCCCGGCTGGCCCCGAGATCTCCCGTCGCCAGGTCTCGTCCGCCACCTGTAAGTCGCACTCTCTTCTCTGGTCGCATCGTGATTGCAATTGAGCGCTTTTACGCAGCGTCGACGCATTTTTCGCCTTCCATCCTCATGCAGGCAGACTATTTCACGTACCAACTTTTGTTTCTGCGCTGAATTTACCACCAAACCATCCCAATTTCCCTTCTCCCTGTATCCTGCACGCAATCTGTGCAGTTGGAAGCCTTTACACCATGGCTGTACTTCCGACGCCGCCACCAGATAAAGCCATGTCGGCGGATATGTCTGAAGGTGACAGCCTTAACGATGCGTCTCCCGTCAACAGCTCTCTGCCAGATGACATCTTCGGCCACCGCTACAGGCGGAAGGACCATGTTGATTCTTTTGCTGAAAGGCACGTGAAACTTGCCAAGCAAACTAGCGAAGAGCAAATGTGGGCCGGCAGAAAACTTCTCGAAGGCGTGCAAGGTAAGCATTTCACTTTGTTTCCTACTTCAGTGTGGAGGATGAACCCCCAGGCCCCAGCCCTACTGATTATAACGTGGTGGTATTGGTGTAACGCAAGGTACGCACATCGTTCATTTCGAACCTCTTTTGCCTAACGGCTTGGTACTTAGATGGGTTGAGGTAATAATTTTGTCCTGCATCATGGCTGGATCCAATCAACTGAGATGTTCGATCAGGCTTTCATGACCATAGCACAGGCCATTCGGGCCTCAATACCTCTAGGGCTTAACGTCGACACGCCATTCTTCCCTATTTCGGATGCCCTCAGACCACCTTCTCTTATACCACCCCCTACAAGCGTCATTGAGGGCGAAGTTCGCAGGAACACGTTCTGGTTGTTGTACGCCATGGAACGTATGGGTGGTTGCAGTAATGGGTGGGCATCGAGTCTGGATGACCAGGATATTTCACAATTACTTCCCATAAAGGGCGTAGATTTTGAGATGGGGGTAAGCACGTTCTTCCCGTTGACTGACTGTATGTTTGTGTTTTCGTTCTAAACGGAGATTCGTAGTCTACATGGACCGGGAGCGAACGGCAACATGCTTTGGCAACAGACATAATTCTTCTTCACCCAGAAGATCAAGTTGACTCGTTCAGTCTGTATATCAAAGGGAGTATACTATTGTCACGGGTTAAAGCTTTTAACCTGCGCTTTCGCGCGAAGCGTTACATGGGAGACCCCGCATTTACATATATTTC
Organism: Russula foetens; assembly: GCA_003316565.1. Lineage (NCBI taxonomy): Eukaryota > Fungi > Basidiomycota > Agaricomycetes > Russulales > Russulaceae > Russula > Russula foetens. The sequence goes on along the minus strand of QFFA01010451.1, from coordinate 24,449 downwards.
TGAAGAGACGCAAGTATGGGGAAAGGACAGTGATGAATCCCCGGATCGGTCTGCCGATCCACGGCGAACTTCAGGTTTCATCGAGATCGACCATATCGCGTTGATGTTCAGGCAAAGTTTCCCACTGCACCTGCGTAATCCCATTCGCGATAGTGGCGTGGACTCGCACCTGTACACTGCTATCCTTATGCCCTACCTGTGCGTTAACTGGTCTTCCTCCCGTTGCGCAACATCAATTCTTGATTCATATTGATCTTCACAGCGCGATCATCCTATTGCATGATCCTTACGCTCATGTCCAGTCCCCCGGTTGTGTGTCTGCATTCAGAATCCTGGAAGCATCTCGACGTATACTCGATTTGATCTATATCGTGCGCTCTACAAGTTTTGACATCACCTTACTTGATCCTTTCTGCGCTGTGAGATATCTTCCTTTGAAGAGACTCTCTTCCAGACCACTGATCTGAATTTCGGCAGTTCTCTTGGTACATGGCCGGCCGTGTGTTGGTGCGGTTTTGTCAAGCCGCACAAGATGCAAATTCGGAAGAGCAGACCCTGACTCTGCGCGCTGAGGTTGAATATATCATGTGCGTCAGAATTGCTTCTCCAAGATGACTCAACTCCTTAGCGTGATGTCTCCAGTGCTGCTCTTGTTAAGCTTGGGGAGCGTGTCCCACTTGCTCGTTCGTCATTTCTTGACCCCAACATTTCTCGTATCTAAAGCTCTTTTACCCTAGACCGATACTACATGATGCTGAATGAAGTGGTCGCCAAGACCTGCGGCATTCATGTTAGCTCATTTGGCGCAATGTAGTAGAGAATGTACGCCGTCCTACCTTATCCATGCTTTATCGAGCAGCTTCTTTAATTATATATCTAACGTCCTGTAGTTGTGTTCGCGAGGGGATTGTTACAAGTAGTGAACATATATGTGTACTTGCTTAATCGTATGTAGAGCGTCTCGTGATTCTCGTCGTGCGTGTGCTGGTGAGTTGCGTTAGGGGGAAACGCGTTTTGCCTGGGTAGCGGTTATCTATCTTATCTTCGCCGTTTCGCAGGACAGTCACATTGGCCACTACACATCGTAAGTGAGATGTCGCGGGGGCGCAGCACGGTTTCAACTGCTTTGATACGCACCATGACACTGTAGAAAGCGTGAGGGCCTATTAATTGAGTTTCGCTACGCGCGTTCAAGTTGAGTATCGGATCGGAGTATCCTAAGTCGGAGTCAGTGGGGTATATAACTAATTGCAACGATTAATACATATTAATCGTGCACCGTCCTTCCCCTCCTTCAGTCGCTTTCGAGATTCTCACTCAGTTCTTTATTAAGCTTTATTGATTGCTACAAACTTCATATATGCTTCATATACCGTGACGACCCATTGTACCTCTCCTTAGTGTGATCCAAGATACTTGAGGATGCATGTCGGATTATGTTGGGTGCACCATTAGTACGTAGTACAGTATAGAACGTCAGGGATCCACGCCACGCACTAAAATAGTGTGAAACATATGGTTTAGGAACTCCTGTTATAGTTAAGGATCTTAGAATGTAGGATACCCGCTCAGTGGTCGAGTTTGTTAAAATGGGAGAGTGATGAGATAAATAAAATACTAGGCGAAGCCTAGTATCTTATCTGATCGCTCGCACGCTCCCATTTTCAGCAAACTCGCTCGACCACTGAGCAAGTTATAGTAGTATGGACCCGGACAATCCTAGTAGTGCGAGCCGTCCGATTCTTGCATATCTTGGACCAGCTGGCACATATTCACATCAGGTCTACCTTTACCGTCGTGTTCACATTCACGGGCAGCACACTCAAGCCATATCTCACAGGCCGCATCCAATAGATTCTCTGAGAGTGTAGATTATCTACCCCGAAACACCATATCAGGTCTGTGCAGCAAACCTACTTTGATGAGAAGGATCATCAGAAATTGACGGCTGGAGAGCGCAGATGCGTTTCATAGCGTCGGTCCATCCGCGCACCTCGCGCTGTTGCCACAGGAGAACAGCATATTCGGGTCTGTCACGGAAACATACGATCTGTTGCGAAGTTCGGAACTCGGAACCCGCAAATGGATACGAGGCGCGGTCAGGCTTTCGGTCCAACACTGTCTCGTCGTCCGACGGGGGAAGACGATCCGAGACATCAAGAAGGTCCTCAGTCATGAGCAGGTACTTTCTACTTTTGCAATTCCGCAATTCCTTATTTCTTTTTTGTCTCTGTACCGGCCTGACCATTTGGGCGCGTTGCGCCGGCGCTGCCTTAGGCTTTGGGACAGTGTCGGCAATTCATCGCCGCCAATCTTCCCGAAGCGCGGGTGGTTAGCGTCGCGTCCACGGCAGCGGCAGCGGAAATGGTTTCGACTCAGGACGACACTGCCGCCGAGAGCGCGGCGATTTGTTCCAAGATCTGCCTACAACTCTTCGCTGACCTGGAGATATTACACGAGGATGTTCAGGACGAGCACAGTGAGTTGAACTCGACTCTTTTTGCCTCGAGACGTCGACTTCCCTTTCTGGATCCTCTTCTCCTCTTTTTCGAACTTTTTTCGTTCCTAAATCTTATTCCAATTCTAATTTTGGATGGATCAAAAGATAACTCCACTCGATTTTATATCCTTGCGGACCATCCCTCATCACCCTTACCAAATACACCAAATGAAGGTATCGAGGAACGTAGTGCTCTGATCCGTCTAGAGGTGCTGCCACCGAGGGCGGTGTCGCAAGATACAACCGTGACCGTCTCCGACCTCCTGGCTGCGCTCCGTCTGCCCGTTGCGCGCATAGACCGACGACCATCAATATCCATACCACGAGAACAGTATGGCAGTACGTATATTGTTGAAGTGATGGGTGGCGAACGGTCAGATGGTTCTGAATCGTCGTCGCAACACCAACTAGGACGCGGACATCCAGGCAAGGCGGGAATCACCGGTTTGGTACCATGGAAAGAAAGAGTTCTCGCCGCTGTTGCGCGCGTGGTAGAGAGGGAAGGGCGTGCAGACCTGCTGGGAACTTGGTGACCGTCGCCACACTGTGTAGCTTTGATGTTGAAGAGTACCACGCTGTATGCCATGTGTATTGAATTCACCGTGACTCCTATCCACACAAGTCCGAGTTATCAACGGTTTCCAAGCAAAACGCTCAGGATAGTAATTGACATCCCACGGCCATCAGTTCGGGAATTTAGTGAGGTACACCCGTCCTATTGTTTTGGACGGCGAGATGTCTCAAAAATTGCATATAATACCCGTTATGTACAGGAGTGGAACAGGGACAATCACTAGACAGTAGACAATCACTGGATTGTTCTGTATCAAATGACTGCCAACTAGCAGGGATGGATATTCTACGTTGAACGTGCTCAGAGAAGTCTGCACCATATGAACGACCTTGAGCGAGAGATACTATGATAGATAGATAGAGACAGAAGCCGCTGAAGCCTGCCGCAACGAGCCACCTGGCTAATGGCGGTAAGGTAGGTCTGTTGATTGTTGATTGACTCACGAGGAAGTTTGCTTACTCAGCGTTACCTCACCAATCACCAAAGACCGGGGCTAACGAGTAAAACTCGAGCTCTGACCTGAACATCTACTTCTCGGTTTTTGAACATGGTCAATCCGTTGGTGGGACCGTCTGCATTGAGAGATCTCATTAATCCTCAATTTCACCAAAATAACTTCCCTGAAGAACTCTATATTAAGAATGAACTTGGTATACGGCTTGACAAAGGTAACAAGTCTTCACCTGTCTTTCTACTTTTCTCCACATTGTTGACCTTTTCATTCTCGTAGATGACCAGATATGTCGTTTGAACCTGACCCCTGCCGGCTGTCCACTCGGCCCTCTTCACTGCCCCCTACGTCATACGACACCGTCTACATTAAACTTCCAACCGCCAAAGCAACTACCGACTCATCCTCGTGACAGGGAGCGCCTTGCCACCGTCTGTAAGCACTGGCTCAGAGGCCTTTGTAAGAAAGGGGATGCATGTGAGTTTCTCCACGAGTACAACCTCAGGCGCATGCCGGAGTGTTGGTGGTTTGCCAAGTACGGGTACTGCTCTGCCGGTGACGAGTGCTTGTACGCTCACCCAAAGGAGCGGAAGGTCGAGTGTCCCGACTATAAACGCGGTTTTTGCAAGCTTGGTATGTAATCTGTTTCTCATGTGGCGGTCACCACTAATGTCTAAAAGGTCCCACATGCCCCCGCAAGCACGTTCGACGTGTCGCGTGTCAGTTGTACCTCACAGGATACTGTCCTCTAGGTCCTGATTGCCCAAAGGGACAGTAAGCAAAATCCCTTTCATAGGATATCAATGACGTATATTTCTGACACACTTGATCCGCAGCCCGAAACCTTCTCTTCCCCCTCCCAAAGCTTATGACCCCCCGGAACCGCCGTCACAGCGAGAACTTGGCCCTCCGCCTCCGGGTTATGGACGATACGCGGACTTTGATCGGGGCGCTGTTGGTGGCAGTCAATCCCACGGTCCTGGACAACCAGGACCACGTCGGAATCTAGAAGAGGTTCTTTGTTTCAAGGTACGTGTCGCTTAACTTCGGCTTTGGGCGAGCGAGCATAGTCTAACAGACGTTTTTTACTTGATTAAGTGCGGAGAGAAAGGACACTACGCGAATCATTGCAGAAACCGGAACGTTCCAGGAAATCGGGGTGGGGTTGAGAGGAGAAGGTTCAACGGCGATGATTATTAGCGATTATTAGCTAGACCTTAATTTGTATGTTAGTAGCATAGCACATATTTAGGCGGAGCCCTTCCTATTAGGGTAACCATTCGTGATCATGACTGATCCTGTCTGACTCTTCCGACTCCTACCATGGCCTGGCAAAAGACTTTCACTCTCGCTAAACGAAGCAAAGGATGTCATCTCGTTACCGAGGAAGTTTTGTCGCACATTGAATCTGGTTTGAATGGTGTCCAGGTTTGGAACTACGCCCAGTAGGTCGATCGGTGGCTAATCATACCTCTCAGATTGGGATGTTATTTTTGTTCATGTTGGTCCCACATGGCACTGAATGAATGATGATCAAACTTACTGAAGTGATATCACAGACAGCATACATCAGCCGCCCTGACAATCAACGAGAATTACGATAGAGGTAGGTACACCATCATCATGCGGCAAGCTGCCGCACCAGTTGCTGTTGATAGCCCTGTATCGTCATGATAGATGTCCGCAGAGGTACGAAAAGAAACTGATACGATCAGAGGAGCTTTGCTGAGAGTGACTCGAGATATGGACATGGCTTTGGACAACATCGTCCCCGAAACCCTGGACTGGCGCCACACTGATGAGGGTCCCGAGTGAGTCATGTCGTTCCTGAATTCCGATTCAGTGAGTGATCCGCTCACACCTGAACTCCCCGGATATGTAGCGATTCGTATGGATTTCCTCGCTTTCCCTGCTTTTTTTCAAAAAATAATTTTCAATTCCGTACATTCCGTAGAGTTTCCCACACCAAGACCTCACTCGTTGGGACTTCTATATCAATCCCGATCACAGGCGGCCGCTTGAACCTTGGGACGTGGCAAGGTAGATTGAATGGAATATCTCGGAATACAATGAAGCTTGATTGACCACCTTCAAGGCATTTATCTCACCGAATTCAGGCACATGCCTCACTCACGCAGGGTCGTGGCTACTATTCTGTTCGTGAGACCGTTCAACCTGTGTGGTGGACTCTGACCAATCAATACATCAGTGCATAAATCAAATTCATAGCCATCTTTGCCCGCGTCACCTTCATTCAGGGTTCAGGCAGCATTCTCATACCATATACCCCAGCGCCGGGACAGTATCAAAATGCCGGTGAGGGGGCAGTTTGCTCGAGTTGGTGGACAGTGGTCATCGTGAGTACTGATAGACCACAAGATCATGTAACATGTAAGAACACAGGTTAACCCATACACCATCCATATGCATACAAGATGAAACGAGGGACGAATATCATATCATCAACTGGCCTCAGGAGCGATCATCGATCATCCGTGGTCTCCCTCAGGGGGCACATTCCCACTAAAAAGAAAAGGGGTGGCCCTCATTTCCATTTAATGCGGAAACGGAAACGGAATCAAAGCGTCACAACTGAGACCGAGACCATCACAGCCGCAGCCGCAGTCGGATACGGGTCAACATCAATAGGAAAAGCGATATTTCCCGCACCACCTCTGCCCGACGATTGCTGTAAATGAAGCATGTTCACTGTGTGTCCAAATTCAACCGAATGCGGACGTACTTGACGCAAATCCCTTGTAACCTCGCGCACTAACCGTTCGTATTCGACTACGTCGGCTTCTGCTAGAGGTTGTGACCTGGATCGGGTATCTTCTATGCGGCGTAAACGCATGTTCCCTCTTCCCCCTCGACCTGTGGAGACGACCTAGGGAGGAGCATAACTAGGCAGTGTGAGGACGAACAAACTACCCACCTGGGGTGGCCTGAGACGACGTTCTCTGCCTTGTGTTATGAGGACGTCATCTGAGCCATCAGATGTGCGGGTACTGATGCGTGTACTTTCACCACGATCGGGTGGTAAGGCATGAATGTTTCCGGCGCCACCCCGACCGGACGATTGCTGTGGAGGTTTGTCATGAGAAACAAACGAAGACCAAAAATGTGAGGTATTTACGAATCGACGACGCCGAGGTTGGGACGGGACAAGTTGAGCTGTGTGGGAACACACTTTCAGCCACGTAGTGACATGGAGGAGATACCGTGTAGCATTATGCACGACGGAAGGAAGACTGGGGCCGGGGAGCAAAGACACAAGATCGGGGTGTTCAAAGGGCAGTTATGTCCCTCCTGGGTTTCATGTCCGTTTCTAATCCACATAATGCGAACCACGTACCTGTGAGGGTCGACGTAGAGCCAGAAGGCCACACTCGCGAGAGGCTAGAGCCCATGGTAGCAATCTGGTTATAGTACAAGGTCGTTCTGGGATATGGCGACCGATAGCTGTGGGGCATTCTAGGGAGGGAGCAGGAGAGCGGGGTGTCGACCGCAAAGAAGGGGGACGAGGGACTGAGGAGGGCATTATATATGGCGTGGCGGTTGGTTGGGTGCTCGCTCGGGCTGTAATGCGCTGTCCGGGGAGCTCGACAATCTTAACTTGATGATGCCAAGTTCCGGGGAATTGCAGATGTTGGTTGACGGGATGGCGGCCCGGTTACCGGACAGGATGGCTCGGCTTGACAACGTCAGTCACGCAAAAGAGCGCTCAAAGGCTGCGTTTGATGATTCAACTTGCTGTGCGTCTGTGCCTTTTTGTCTTGTCTCGGTCTCCACTCCAACCACGACAGCCTATAACGCGTCCTTTCTCTCTCCCGAGTCCCGTTCCCTTCCCGACAGCCTCCCAACAAGATGCCCAAGAATCCACCAAACTTAAGCTCTGCGTCCCGGCATTCTTTACGCAGGAACCAGGTCTCGTTCTTCGTTTCCTCCTCGGCTTGACTTGACTTATTCATCCTTGTGCTTTCTTGAAGGCTTGCCTCACTTGCCGCAAACGAAAACTGGTACGTATGGTGTAAATCCTTCACTCAATCACGCTAATCCACCGATCCCTTCCTTCTCAGAGATGTGATGCCGCACGTCCTCACTGTGCAACATGTGTCAAGTATGTGTTATGGTCTCCATCACCGCCTGTACTTCCCCGATCTGACACCTTCGTAGGCAATGGAATGCGCAGCTTAGCGTACCTCCCCCACCAGGATACGCGTGAGTCGTCTGTTTGCCCTTCGCTTCATTAATGTCACCATTATCCCACCCCGTAGTCACCCCACCGAACCCCAGTGCTCATATGACCCCGTGGAGGGCTTACCACTGGCAGCCGATTCCGATCCTATAGAAAAGATCAGAGAGTTGGAAGAGCAAGTCGGTGCGTCACTCTGCGATCGTCCGTGTTGGATTGACCTTTAAGTTCTCATTAGCCATTCTCACGAGAAAACTAAAGTCACGGCGGGGAAGCGTCTCACCCTCTCGTTCCCTCTCGCCCAACCACCTTCTACCACCTTCTAATCACCACATTAACCATTCTCCTTCATCAGTCACCGTTACGCTCTCCCCAGAACTCGAACCTTGCGGTATTGCAACGCCCAACCAGTGGCCGGAGACTCCGAATGCTGTGCCCTCAAGTAAATCACCCCATATAGGCAGTCCTGGCCTGATCTCTTCACAACCTGTGCGTACTTCAGACTCCCTGTCCGGCCTCATCTACTCGGGATGGAACCCCGATTTGCCCGATCCCGCTGTGCTCGACCATTAGTTAGTCCGCCATTGATTTGACCCCTATTTTGGCTGAAACCTATTCTCTCGCAGCATCGACGTTTTCTTCAAATGTGATCCCTGTGGTTCCCGAATCTTGCACAGACCGGACTTCTTAGCCTCGATGAGGCTCCCACCTAAAAATCCCGGTTTCCCTCATTGTGCCATTTTGCACGCTATCGTCCGTCTACCACCTCATTTCTGATTTTTCTCGCGCTAATCTTTCACGGCAGTGTGCCTCGGCGTCTCGCTGGGTCTCTAAGAACATAATCACCCTGCCTGACGGATCACGTAGAGATCGATTTGCCGAATTTCACGCGAGCAAGACACGGTCTTATATAGATAGAACCATGGCCAGCGGAGAGGACATATTTGCCGTTATGCAGGCCTGCGTCTTACTTTCTTGGTACTTCTATTCCGAGGGCCGTTGGGTCGAGATCTGGGTGTTCGCAGGCTTTCAGACGCGGACCGCTATACCCCTTCGTTTGAACTATCCCGGGACATTTGCAAGGCATAATGGCAGTTCGCCGGGCGCGTATCTTGCGCCACCCAAGGATGCACTCGAATTGGAACTCCGGCGCCGTACTTGGTGGATGGCGGTTCTCTTCGATCGTATAGTATCCGTGGGCGGATGGGTTCACGGCATCGATGAGCGTGATATTGGGACGGAGCTTCCTCTTCGCAGCCAGGACTTCGAGAATAACGTGTGTGAACGTCATTCGACATCGAACCGAGTCCGTACCTGATAACCTTTCCAGCGAGCCATTCCGGACAATCACCAGTCTCTCTTCACTCCGGACGTTTTCATAATTCATCCAGAAGACTACACGGACTCATTCCTGCTCCTCATTAAAGCCATAATGCTCTTTGGTAGAGTGACCGACTTCGGTGTTCGAACCAACCTTCGAGCGCCGCCAATGTCGAGAATCCAGAATCCGTTTCTATTACCCGGATTCGAGGAACTGGACCGACTTGTGTCCGTGGACTTTATTGCCAGTTTCCCGCCACACTTTAAAACTAGTTTCAACGAATTGGAAAGCATGTACGGTGGCGGGGGTCTTGATACCGATCTCTATCTGGTTCATTTAATCCCGCATGCGTACGTGACTTTTTTTTAAAGTTGTGCGACCAATCCTCTCACTTTCCTGCCTTCTAGTGCGACAATTACGCTGCACAATCCATATGTAGATTTCTCGGATCCTCAAAGTGTGTCTACCTCGCGCTGTGTCGACGCATCACGTAGTATCCTCGCGCAGCACTACACGCTCGCATCCTCGTCGTTTGACATCACCAGGCTGCACCCCTTTGTGACGGTACGAACATCAATTCGTGAGTGGAACAGGGAATGAACCCGATTTCCTAGATCTGCTGGTATCTGGCAGCTGTAGTCCAAATTCAACTTTGCAAGTATTTTATCGAAACTGGTGATACTGATCGAGAGTATGGTGTCTGGGGTGTGATCAACGTGCTTAGGTGATTTTTTTTTTGCACACTTAGTGGTTTTTCTGCGGCTAATTCTGATCACTGGTCACCAAGATTTGCTATGACCGACTACGGCAAACGTTCACCTATCGGAAGTACGTTGTTTCCTAAGCGTTGTTACATTGCCATCATTGCTTAGCGCACATTTAAAATTTCCTAGCTGGGCAAGAAAAATTACTGCAAGGACTCATGTCCGAGATCGTCCGCATGACTACCCAGCAGCAGCCTCTCGAGGTCGGCATACCCCTCTATCCGTTTTCCCATGCACGTGTGTTTGCCAAATCGGCAGCGGCAGCGATTGACGAAGACGGGGGTCATGTGCACGTTGCCCCGCTCCCTCTGACCCCGTCATTCGAGGAGACTATTTCTCCGCCCCACGGCTCCCCCGCACAGTCAAACAGAACCACTTCATCCGACGGGCTGGCATGGGTCTCACGCTAACATTCATGGCAGTTCCTTTTTTTTTTTTTTTACCGAACATACACAGATTGGCCTTGTTCCAGACACCAAGTCTTATCCGTGGACTACTCTTCCTGAATTGTATTACATTGGGAGCTGATTTCTGTTCTGTTTTAGTGTAGATGTCACCATACGTATGTCGATTTTGTTTTTCGTGGAATTGTAATAACGATCAGAGGAATGACGTGTGGGTCGCGGTGACGCCCGCGGGAGTGTGCTATGATAGAGGTGAGATGGGGCGTAAGACTAGTCAAGTGGACACCGACAGGTGCAACAGAAACGCACAAGTCATTGAAGCAACGATCTAGGCGGGAACGAGATCATGAGGCTTCAAGCTTCAAGCCTCAAGATGCCGACTCAGGGACGCAAAGAAAACAGTAGCTCACTTAGCTTTGAGGGATTAAGGCAGGGTTGGGAAAGGAAGGAAAGGATCAGGTTCGTTATACTGTACTACACGGATACCCAAGCGAGTCTTTATATATACACGCTGACTATGGCGACGAGTGGCTATCCGAAGACAAAACAGCGAACGACGGAATGGATAATGGAAGGTACGAAGTGTGGGCGACGATGCCCGAATTGAGGTCATGGCGTTGGCAAGCGAAATGGTATACAGGTCAAATGGGGAATTACTACGGATAGCGATCATATTGAGGCGAAGTGCGGCAAAGAAAAACTGGCGACAGAAGTCGGTACATTTGAGCACAAGGGGAACGCGTTGCATTCCTACTGGTGCAGTATCATAATACAGACTTTTATAACCGGTGTTGGTGAGCTATGGCCCACTCGCCGCTCTCCGCCGCTCAGCCTCAAGCATAGCATCAAACTTTTGCTGTTCGGCCTGTCGCTCCGCGACTGGATCCTGTGATCTCTTGGCCTCATCGCTTGTCATATTCTCGGTCTTTGGCCGGCTTGCGTTTCGTCGCAGTTCATCCCAGGATGACCGCGTTGCCATGCTACGCGCGTGCTCTGCTCGGATCTCTTCCCAGCGACTCTTGCGTTTGGGAGGCGGTGAAGGACCTAAAGCAACAGATATGCATATGAGAAGTGTTTTGTAGACCGGAAAGATGGGTACTGCACTGGGGGTGTGACCAACGGCAGATCTATTAACGGTCGGCGTGTCCTCGCCCCACCCCCCGGTGTTGGTGGTGTGGTCGGCCAGTTCGTGGTTTTCGCTGTCCGGGTTGGGGTATGGGTATGTAGAGCTGCTCTGGTGCTGACCTGGAGGCTTCTCGCCCAGTCTGGACTGGATGTTGTCGAGCGCCTGAAGGAACGCAGGCCGGCTGTCCAGAGCTCGGAAGAAATCGAGATGCGCTTTGGCACGCATGGCCGTACCTCCGATGGCGCCGCCTACGGAAGCGAACGCGGCGACGGGAGCTATGCGATGGATAGGGAGTGGGGGGCCGCGGCGCATCCGTGCATAGACGACAACAGAGAAGGTTCCGATGATGCCTCCGAAGATCTGATAAAAAGACGAGAAGAGAAGGGTCAGATGGGGTTGCATTGAGATAGAGTACGAAGTAATGCGGTAGAACGGACAGAGTAATAACGCTGCGCGCTGGGATAGAAGTCGACGGCGGCGTCAAAATCGTGCTGAGTTATGAGACCATCCTCAAGCTCTGGACGGAGGAGCTGCTCTGTGCGAGAGCGGGTGGTGAAGGTTGATTCCAACCAGATGAACGGGACCGGTGGGTCGCCGGCTTGGTGTTCGGTGTCCATTTCAAGTGACAAAGTTTTGGGCGCTCTTTTTCGTTTTGCCTTCTGGTCTCTCACTGCCTCTCCAACTCACAACCCGTTTCTTATGAGCGCACCTCAAGTGCTTCAGTCCAACAAAGCTTTGCCTTCCCTCGCTAAACACAAGCTTCCCGCTCCACCACCCCAAGATACTTCTTTCTCTTTCTCTTCCTCGGCCCCTCAACTCCCACCAAAATCTATCCCTGACCATGATACGTCCCTACGCTCTAACGGCCTCCAGCTTTCTCCCATCGATGTCGCACTTTCAAACGAACTTTTAGGCCGAGGTACCCTTCTGCCTTCTTCCCGTCTTACCCTCTCATACTCATACTCATTGCTCCGCTTAGACCTCGACTCTCCTGGCGCGACCTCCAGCCCGGCCAGCCCCGATTCTCGGTCTAAGCGCTCAAACCCATTAGTGGACCTCATTGACACGGAAAAGCAATATGTAGATCAAATGACAGGCGTCATTCGCGTGGGTTGTCCCTCCTGCTGTTTCACGGGCGCCATCCCTCATCTCATCGTTCAAACAGAAAGTTGCGGCGGCATGGTCGCGCTCGAATCTCCCACCCCACGACTTGGATCTCATGTTTAGAAGTATAGAGAGTATATACAAAGCAGATCGTTCCCTACTATCCGTCCGTGTTTTCGATCTCACCCGACCGGGTCCACTGAGCTGACATTGTCGAATCAGCGTCTGAAAGAAATCGGCACGAACCCCTCCTCGCCAAAGGCCCTTGGTGATCTACTCACGCGATGGGTATGTCCCTGCCCGCATCGACGAGCTCCATGTCCTTGTCTTACGTCTTACGTTATTTGACAGATCGATGAACTAGAAACGCCATATACGTCATATTGCGAGCGGTTTCGCACTGGCTTTGATGAATGGGAACCCGTGCGCAACAACACTCGTCTCCCAGGCGTGCTTGCGGCCTTCTCGGCAACAATTCCACCTCCTCAACCATCCCCCACCAACCCAGACTCACCACAAATATGGACCCTCGACGCGCTCTTCCTTCTCCCAATGGGCCGTTTGATGTACTTCAAGAAGTTGTACGGGCGCTTGTTGAAGGCAACACAGCCGGGTCGAAACGACTATAAGGTCCTAGCTGGCGCAGGCGAAAAGATCGATAGATTACTTGCCATTTTGGATGCGCGAGCTAACATTCAGGCTGGGTCATCAACATCGGAAGCCCCGGAAGTAGAAGATGAAGTCGTAGTCGATCTTCGCAGCACATCGAGATCATCAAAAACGCAGGAACATCCTCCTTTTGAGGTTACAACAGGGAGCGATTCGAGTTCGACTCGGGGATCTAGCCTCTCTAGCGCGTGAGTTTCAGCGCATATGGTATCGGGATTACATCATTTACGGTTTCCTCAGTGCGAGATCCTCGAATGACACCAGTTTGGCCACCGTAGAGCGAGGACCAACAGGCGATTTGGCAATTCCTCTATCCGATCTCGAGAGCCGTATGGCTGTCGAAAGATGCACGGATATTTTTACCATGAAGCCGAGGGTAAATTGTTGATCAAAACTTGCCCTCAGTCTCCTTGCTGACTGCAGAGTAGCCTGTGCGCCTTCAGATATTCCCTCCTTCACTCTCCTATGCAAGAACTTTGAGAGTCGGTTTGGCCACGGCTGTTCGATTTGTCCCTCGATCAACAGGTGTTGAAATCAACCATCCTGGTGCTCGAGTTTTTGTACTCTCGGATCTTTTCCTTTTATGCGAGAAAATGATGCCTGGTGAGAAGAGCACAGAAACACCCGGAGCAGATATGTGGCTTCTTTACCCTCCTTTGGCTGGAAAGCATCTCAAAGTAGCGAGAGCAGATGGCGAAGGTTGGATTCGCCTATCATATTTGGATACCATTGACTGACTACCACACACCTTGTAGACTGTGCGGTACAGGTGACCGTTCTGAGAAAAGAAAAACTGATACTGGTGTTCTCGTCGAGGGCTGTGCGGGAAAGGGTACTATCGGAACTTAATGAGTGCATCGAGTTTGCTAGCGCTGGTGAGCATCCACCCCTGTGTCGTTCAGAGTTGGAACCAACTTCTGTGAAACAAGTCCATGCTGCTTCCAAGCAACCAGTCCCCCCATTGCCGAAGTTAAATGCGGTCCCCCAACGTCACCCCACCGATGGCATTCAGTCTTCTCAAACGGCACCCGATTTGCGTCAACCCAGTGCGCCACCCATGACTAGTCGTAGTCCTTCGCCACACCGGGTTTCTTCACCAATTGATGGTCGCAGTGGTCCTCCTTCGAGAAGCAGCCATGATTCCCCTCCTGTCTCGATGTCGCTCACCAGTAGCATGTCGAATCTCGTTAACTCTCTCGAAGCACAGATTCAACAAGGCGGCAGCTGGACACAGTCGCTACCCGGTCCTCATCCAACCCGGGCATACCCTTCTCGCCAATCTTCTCACTCCGATGGCTGGGATAACAGCGCCGGACATCCGCGGTTTGTAGGCGGTCCCCCTCTTGGTCCCGCGCCCATATCTCAGGCCCCTTCATCTCAACCTGTCGCTCCTGTTCCCAGAACTGGCGCTCTACCTGGCCAGATGATGGGTCCTGAGCAATACCCCCCTCAACGCGCTGCAAGCGCCGATCCTTTGGGCAGGCACGGGCCCTTGGGTCTTGTTCAATCCCAGCAACCGATGCATGGTGTGGACCCATCTTCTGCCCAAAGAGGCCTTCTACGTTTGCCCCCGAATCATCCGAATGGTCAGTTTGCACCCCCACATCCTTTCCCGCCTGGCCGGGAATCTTCGGAACCTCCGATTCAAGGCGGCCTTCGTAAAAGTCCATCCACTTCGACTTTCAATCCACAGCCCGAGATAGGGCACCCCCCATTCGCACGTCCAGGAATGGCAAGCAGTCCTAATCTAATGTTGCCACGCACAAATTCCCTGGGGTCAATGGGTGAGCCGCAACCGCAACCGCAACCTCGCCTCCTCCCTCCGTCCGCCCAGTTTCGTGCGCCGTCGTCGGTCATCGAATCAGTTGACGAGCCGAGTCCACCCACATCGCCGACGGCCGATATCCCGGTTCCGGCTGGGCCTGTCACGTCTACCGTTTCAGCGCAGATGAAATGCAAGGTGTTTTTGAAGCAAGCTCACGCGCAGTGGAAGTCGCTTGGATCTGCCAAACTGAAGCTGTACCGCGAGCAACCAACAAACGTAAAACAGTTGGTGGTGGAGGCGGAGGATAAAAACAAATCTGTGTTGATATCCACGATTGTGCTCACGGATGGCGTCGAGCGTGTTGGAAAGACGGGCGTTGCAATCGAACTGAGTGACAAAGGTGCGCGCACAGGGATCATCTATATGATTCAACTGCGCAACGAACAGGCTGCTATTGGGCTATACGAGGGCCTCCTGGCTGGTTCAGATAGGACGACTACTCGGTAATCATGACACTCGGACGCTCCTACTTTTCTTGCGCATTAGACATTTCCAGTCTCGCGCACGTGCACAGACGGTTCTTTACATTGCTTCTTTGGTTGCTTCTTAATTTCTGATACCCGATTGATGTTTGCAAGCCCTGTCGAGGCACCAAATCTAGAGTAGTACAGAAACGACATCCACGAATTAATGACAACTTTATTCGTCCCATTGAACTTCAGCTGCGAGGGAGACGTGATCGCTGCCAGATATTCCTTTGCGGGGGAGGCCAGCGCGCAGGCCTTCCGTCGTGTGTGGTTGAAGCAGGCGCACAACAGATCCTCTTCGGTCAGGAGGATCAATGACCCAAATGTAATCTAGGAAAACCGCTCAGCCAGGTTTCGAACCCATTTCGGTGAGATAGAATCCACCTAAGACGCTCTGCCAATAGTGCGTGTAACTCGTCCATTCCGGTTCATATGCGCCTCGTTGATGAGGTGGCAATCCCAATCGTTCGCCGCAGCGTTGGACTGGGCCAGAAACCTTTTCCAGAAGCCTCTGACCTTCGTCATATAAACTGCGCGGTCGCTCTGTTATGGCAAATAGTTGCGCCAATTCGAACGAGCTGAGCAAGCCGTCAGCCGGCGACGCCTTGCGGGCGTTCGTGATCACTCTGTCCGGGTCTCCACCACCACCACCACCGTCGTCGTCGTCGTTAGTCCCAGCGGGGTCTGAGAGCGGTACGGACGGGTCGACGGAGACGTGAACGACGCGAGATCGTTCGAGAAGTTCTTCCTGGGCTGGTGTCAGCGTGTCTCCGACCAGGAGGGCATAGCCGGGCTCTGCGGGGCTAAAGTTGAAGTCTGTGTGTGTATGTGTGTGTGTGCGGAAAGCGGCGTTCGTTAGCGAGAACAGCGATCCAGGATGGGGCACGCGACTTGCCCCCAGCTAGAAAGCACGGCCAGGATGACAGTCCCGAATTTGCACGGTACTTGGCGACTTCGCGAAGTAGAAGGCCCGCCTGTCTGCCGTGAAAGAGGCGGTTCGATGGACTGCGATCAAACTGCGCAACAAACAAGGACGACATTACCTGGCGCGTTCATACGTATACCTAGAGGCATGACGGGTGAAAGAGAGCACGGTCCCAGATTAGCTTTCGTTTCGGATCCATCAAGTTAGTTTTGAACTGACGAGGGGTGCCAGAACAGGTGGGTCGTCGCCACTACGTAGCCCTCGTTGGGCTGTCCGACCTTTTCCAGGGCGATGACATTAGCTATGTTTTTCGTCCGATGACTCAAACCCTTGCTTAGAGAGGGTTCTGCGCCTTCCGCATGGGCGTCTGTATCGTCATAGTGAAGGACAAATTGGTCACGAATCTCCAGCGTGTCTTTGCGGAAGCCAATAAGACAACCGTGCTTCTTCTTGGGTCCTGCCGCATATACATAAGCATACCGGGCCTCCTCTAAGACGGGTATAAGCTTTTCTAGGCGATCAACCTCCTGAAATGTCGAATGAATATAAGCATGTGTGGTCACTGGTTGGGCGCTGTTTGCACGGCTATTCTCACTTGAAGGCAGAGAATATCTGCATCGGCGGACAGAATTTCCTTGAAAAGCATGTGCTCTCGCTGGGCAGACTTCAAGCAGTCACTGTTGGGGAAAAGTTCGCGACCTTGGCACGATCATTGAGACTTGGATTGCGTTCGATGAATAAAGATAAACCGATCTCGACTCACGAACAAGGCATTGGGCTAAGAGCTGAGAACAGCGGTATTAGTACGTGGGAAGAGCGGGCATGTGTCTATCCAACGCTGTGCACACAGCTGAAGTGAGGTGGAAATGAAGCTACGGACATTCCATGTCATAATCTTGACACGCCGCGAGGCGTTTGGAGGGCTGGGGCCCTGGACTGCCAACCAAGGCCGTGTTACGATTTGACCCTTCTTATTATTCACGAGGGGACTCGGAGTTGTGGCGGATGCTGCGTCAGTTTCGGCATTCGTAGCAGCTTTCTGCCCCTTCAACCGACGGGCCTCTCTGAGTGCAAGTTGTTCCGGGGTGGGCGCAAACGTCCGGAGATCAGAGGGCATCAGCTACTCGCAGTAACTTGAAGACAGTGGAGTCGAGACGATAGACGATATAAAGTAGATACGAATTGGAAATTGTTAGTAAGGGGTGCATGTGTATGCCAAGTGCGAGGCTGTGCTGTGTACTAACAGAGGTACACGCAGTCACGGTGTCACCGGCTTGTTAAAGCTTTATTCTCGCCTCACCGGACGTTCGCATGAATCGTCTATTGTCCTTGTTTAAAAGACGACCGACAATGCCGACATTCACGTCCCTCTTTTCTACTAACACTCCCCGTGCCGCTCTCGCCCAGCAATCCACCATGTCTCCTACCAGTGCCTTGCAGCCGCCTTCTTCGTCCGCCTCTCCAGAGAGTTATGGAAACTTTGATCTCATAGAGCGTGTCAAACTCGGTGGTTTCGACATAACGGTCTCCAGCTGGCGTAGCAGGATTACTGGCCTTAAGGTGGTTCACTTGGATTATGAGGGTAAGCGAACCACTGCCGCTCTGCGCTCGCCTCCTTCCTCCTACGTTCATCGCCTTCATTTTACCCATAGCTCCCATCGTAAATGGCTATTTCGTAGTGGCCACCGAAAGTGCGCGAATTCTTGCCTCTGTAAATTACTACTTAACGACTCACGCCATGCAGTTTTCAATGACTCGGGTTGTCCTCACACGTTGGAGCAGTGAGTACACGTTGGACACGCGTGTATTGGTGCCTGACACAGGCGCCTCCCTAGTTTGGTCTTTATGGGCTCTGAAAAGTATCCTTACAAGGGCATTATAGACCACTTTGCTAATCGTGGTTTCTCCAACGGTACCAACGCGTGGACCGACACGGACCACACTGCCTACACAGTCTCCACTGCTGGAGAGGCTGGATTCTTGCAAATCCTTCCCATTTATGTCGATCATATCCTCTATCCTACCATCACGAAGGCTGGGTTTACTACCGAGGTCTGCCGAAACTTTTCTGTGTGTACAATGACCGACCAGTGCCGTCGTTATTAGGTACATCACATTGATCCGCAAGGCGAGGACTCGGGAGTGGTTTATTCTGAAATGCAGGGCCGCGAAAACACATCTGGGGATCTCATGGCATTACAGTACGTCATCACCTATAACCGTCTCCAGTCTGAGACGCGTTGTTCGCTCCCAATATCCTAATCCTTCATGCCCTCATCAGGGCACAGCGTCTGCTCAACCCGCCTGGGAGCGCATACCGAAGTGAAACTGGTGGTTTGATGGTGGCCCTTCGAAAATTGACTGTTGAGCGAAGTGAATAGGGTTTATCCTCATCTCCTCGTACTCGGTACTGACAACTTGCAGTTCGGGACTACCATAAAACCTATTATGTCCCGCACAACTTGTCTCTCATCGTTTCTGGAAAGCTCTCTAGCGGTACTCAAACTCTTCTGTCCGTCGTGCAGAATGAGGTTGAGCCTAGTCTCATCGCGCACGGACAAAACCAGGGCCCCAGGCCACCTGGTTGGGAACGGCCCTTCTTAGAGACACCAAGTGCACAGCGAGGGCCTATCCTGGAACTCATTGAACGGACAGTAGAATTTCCAGAAAAGGATGAAAGTACAGGGGAGTTGTTGATCAACTACATGGGCCCTCGCGACGGTGATTTCGTTGAATCCAAGGCATGCATTCTCTGTCCCGTATTCTCGGCCTTTGACTTACCAGGATGAAGGCAATCGATGTTTTGAGTGCATACCTCACGTCCTCTCCTACTGCACCTCTCAATAAAGAATTCGTAGAGATAGAATCCCCTCTTTGGTATGTCTTGTTTCCCTCTCCCCGACGATAGCTCTAAGCATTTGCAGCACTTATATCTACATTGGAGGAGAGGCCAGGGCCACACTCTCTGATTTACTGATATACGTCGGTTCCATTCCAACTGAGCACTTAGGGTCATTTGACACTAAGCTCCATGAGAGCTTCCGCCGATTCGTCAAGGATGGTTTAGATCTACAACGCATGAAAATGGTGATTGATCGGGACGAACGCCAGGTACTCATCTTGATTCATCATTCTATGCGCGACTTCCTCTCATGGATTTCAAGTTCCGTAGCAAAATAGAATCAGATGGGGGGGACGCATTCGCACCCACTATGATCGGAGACTTCCTATATGGACGTTCGGATGGCTCTCAGATCGAGGAAGCCTTGAACGAGATCAAGCTCTACAATATATTGAGGACCTGGTCAAATAAGCAATGGACTGACTTCATCCAGAAGTGCGTTCCGTTAGTATAGCATTCATTGATTCTTTTATAACTCCGGTAATTTTCACAGATACTTTGTTGATCCGAAACGGGTTGTCGTTCGCGGGAAACCTTCTGCGGCATTTGCAGAGCGCCTGGAGAAAGAGGAAAAGGCTCGCATCGCAAAACAAAAAGCGGATCTGGGTCCTGAAGGTCTAGCCCAAAAGGCTAAGGAACTCGAAGAGGCCAAGGCTGAACATGAGAGGCCGATACCTACTGAGGTTTTGAAGGCTTTTCCCGTACCCGATGTAAAGAGCATCTCTTGGATCCCTGTGCAGAGTGTTCAGCAAGTAGGAACTGGCCGCCCAAGCAGGACGCCAGCTGTGGGAAACGATGTTAGCCAGCATGTGAGCGCTGACGGCCCACCTCCTCCATTTTTCGTCCAGTACGACCACGTCAAGGTACTTTTCACTGTCATTTCGACCGAAGCCAGCTCAAAATTCATGTGTTTAGTCGGACTTCGTTAGCGTCCATGCCTACCTATCTCTGGCCAAATTATCCAGTGACTTACGCCCGTACGTGCTTGCATTACTGTGCAGTCGTTGGTACTCATAGCTATTATAGGTACATCCAACCGTACCTTAGCGCCTTCTTCTCTCTACCTGTGAAGCGCCATTCGGGCGAACGTCTCTCTCACGAGGAAGTTGTTGACCAACTAGATGAGCAAACTGTCTTTTACGACATCGGCCTCGGTGCCTCGGGAATGTTTTCCGAAACACTGCGTGTCACAATACGTGTAGAAGTGGCCAAGTATGAGTTGGCAGTGGCTTGGCTCAGAGACCTACTGTATGGTAGTGAATTCTCAAAAGAGAGGTCTGTTCTACTCTCTTGCGATCGAAGAGCCGCAGTGATGACAGATTGGAAAGACTCCAGATCACAATCGCTCAGATACAACAGGCATTACCCGGACTTAAGCGAGATGGGAACACAGTTCTATCGGCCGTCACGGCAGAACTGCTGCACGATGAAAGCTCTACGACTCGGGCTAGTGGGGTACTTATCCAATCAGACTTTATCCGAGGACTCTCGGAAAAGATCCACGAAACACCGGAAGAAGTTATCGCGAAATTCGAGAGTATCCGTCAAAACAGTGTGTATTTCGCGCACGCTACCGGCTGATTCTTTACTCACAAGCATCGTCAGTCACCGACCCTACTGGTGTAAGGTTCTCTGTAACAGGGAATGTATTGGGTGTTCCCAACCCACGGAGCATCTTTAACAAGCACTTCGGCGACGCCCTTCCTGTGAGATGCGCTGTGCACAACTCAAAAAAATTGCCTACTGACCTGATTTGGCTGCTGTAGGAGGCACCATTATCCCCCGTCCCCTTGGCATTCGATACGCTGAGCAACATTGGTAAAAACCCGGTGAAACATGTAACATGGTTTATCGCGACTGGGAATCAACATGGACTGACGCATTTTACATAGGCTATCGTGGTCACTCTGCCCACCATCGAGAGTTCATTTGTCAGTCATATTGGAAAAGGTATTCAAGGGTTCGACCATCCAGACTACCCCGCTCTCCGCGTTGCGGCGGAAGTCCTAAGCGCAACAGAGAGTTACCTTTGGGTACGTTATTGACTGTCCTCATTGTTTTTTGCCGCTTAGGCAACCTTGCCAGCGCTATATCCGAGGTTCTGGGCTGGCGTACGGCGCTTACGTTGGAATTGATCTCGAGGCTGGTCGAGTCACGTTTACGCTTTACAGAGTACGTTTGAATATCGTCTATTTATGCATTTCGCCTTGAACACGCCTATCTTGGCAGAGCTCAAACAGCCTTGAGGCTTACAAACAAGGGGCAGCAGTTGTCCGTGGTCTTGTTGATGGCTCAGTATGTTTCTCGATGTCTAGGCTAGACCTTAGTTCTGAGAATCTCGCAGATCACATTCGAGGATACCACATTAGACGCCGCTAAGAGTGCCATCGTATTCAGTGTCACGAAGGGCGTCTCGACTCCCGGGCGCGCGGTTCGTAGTAGTTTAAATCTGTCTGCTATGTCTGACACACATCCCACCCTCCAGGCCACGATATCGTTTACAAACCAAGCACTCAAGGGCGTGTCACAGAATCAAAACATTGATCTCCTGGAGAAATTCCAAGAAGTGAGCAAGGATGACGTATTACGAGTATTGCGGCAGTATTTCCTCCCGCTCTTCGACGCTTCGACCTCGGTTGTTGTGTCGGTAACTGCGCCGGGAAAAGCGCACGAAATCAGCAAAGGGCTGAAGAATGCGGGCTTCGTCGTCGAAAGACGGACATTAGAGGTCGACAACGGTGACGAGAGCGAAAGTGGCAGCGAGAGCGAGAGCGAAGTTCATCAGGGAACACCACCTTTGATGATTTCAGTAGGTTAGCGATAATGTACTTCTTACAAAATTATTCATTCCCCCCAACACTCGAGATAATTTTCAATAATTCTCAAACCCGTGTGCTAATGAGATGTAACGACAAATTGAACAAGAACTTTAGCTCAAGGGGTCATACTCTTGTTGGAGTCGGGCGCGTGTAGGTTGTTTGCCTAAAAAATAACGTGGTAAATCTCAAGTTCAAAGACCAAACGCTAGCAATCGACACACCAACTGGAGTCGCGGCTCCCGCCCCCTTCGTACCATTCATTGTTTTCTTGCTCTTCCCCCGAGCACCCTTCTTGGGAATTGCACCATCATCGTCGGAAGCACGTCCGTCAGGTGATCTATCAGCGTCCTCGTTATCCACGGCCACTTCCTTCGTAAAGCGTTCAGTATCGGCCAGCACGAAAGCGGCGCAACGGAGCTGAACCTCCTCGTCAACCGTTAGCGATAAGGATTCCAGAGAATGTGGAGATTGAGGTTCTGGAAGGCCTATAAAATGAACCGGGGTCAGGTAACTCTTCTGAGAAAGTAGTGGAGTACTTGCCCCTCTCCAGATGCCGTCCGTTGGACTCTATTGAGAACCAACAGCATATTCAACGAGTCTCTCAAGGAGAGCTTCCCGCTGCTCACGGAAGGACTCCCTGAGGCGCCCGTCGTCCGGGGATGGCTGGATCACAGCCGATAACCATCTGGCTGTGCGATGGAACTCGTGCTCGAGCGGTGGTGCGTCGCAGTGCCTTGTATGCGTTGTGGGAAAGTCGCGCGCGATGCTCACGGGGCACATTTGGAGCGGGCAGGAGGCCTCTGCGTGGGCGTGGGGCAGGGTTTGCATAGAGTACTCTATTTCACAGCTGACAAGTACAGACAAATTTACCTCTGAGCACAGTAATGGAACCCAATTTTAGCGCGACAGTTATTGGCAGAGCTTACTGTGCTTATTTCAATTAATATTTACTATCTTATCTTGACGCACGCCAACTCTCGTTATTTGCAAAAGAGAGCAAATAGATTGTGATATGTAGTCACCCTATTAGTTTTGGGGCTCTTTCTAGTCCTCCAGTGTGCCCGTGTCTGCTTCCGGCCGATTGAGTTGCTCACCCACAACCTCGATCCGTTTTTCATTCGCTTCGCCCGCCTTTAGCTCGACATTTTCTAAGAAATCATTGTCGACCAAGAAACGGATGGCTTGTGAGAGATTGGAAACAGTCATGCGAATCTCAGGTAGCAAAAGCTATAGACAAGTACGCCAACCGTCAGCATAAACGAGGGGACTATGGACTAAATGTTGCCCACGTTACGAAGGAGAGATGACCGCGGTGCGAAAGGATTTCGTGGCGGCCTTTTGGGCTGGGAAGGCAGAGCTCTGCGAGGACGGTTGATGGAATCTACCTTTGCGGGGGTCGATTCTGGTCCGGCTGTAGTAGCAAGACCACTGTTACCAGAGGAGGAGTCAGCGGGTTCGGATCGTGAATGGGTGTTGACGGCCTGTGGGGGCTCCGGCTCAGCATCCGACGACGATGCATACGTATCGATCCCAGGCGGTCGCTTAGCAGATAGCACCTCTGGGGCTTCGTCATCTGACCCCGAATCCGAATCTGCGTCCGAGCCCAAATGCGACAACTCTACGATCGGTGGCCGCTGCGCACTTGATCGAGGATCCGTGCCTTTGGACGTTGGCAGCGGCGACGGCAAGGTCTGAAATTGAGACTGAGACCGGGACTGAGCGGAGGTGGTAATGTCGCCACGGGACGCGTTTATTCCGTGCCTACGATTTTGACTGCCTCCACCGCGTCCTCGACCGCGACCGCGACCGGGCCCACCGAAGGCGCCGCCTCTCCCCCGACCCATTCTCGGCAAGCCCCCATCAGACGAAAGAGGAGGCCTGAAACGTTTGTGACCCGTCAACACGAGGTGTTCGGGGTGGAGCGCGCCGTTAGCCATGGCCTCCTCCAGCTTGCGCTTTTTCTCCGCAACGCGCCCGGCGGACGGCCAGCGGCGTTTACGCTCCGCAATCCACGCCGCGATCTCCTCGGGCGTGTCGAGTCGCACGTTAGTGCCCAGGATGGGAATGGGCTTCCTATGTGAGCGCGGGTGAGCAGCGCGCGCGAAGGACAAAGTTTAGCCAGAGAGCCATTTTTGACTGAGTATGGACGAGGACATACCCCTTCAAGCTTGGGTCAGCGTCCCAATCCGGTTGGCGCTTGTGCCATCCCGTTGGATAAATCAGATGGCGGTCCATCATGTGTATTTTCACAGAGTTTGCGGAGCCGGTGAATGTGCAGCCTGAATGGGTGCATCTGCTATTGCCGGGGGTGTACCAATGCGTTTGGGATGTGCCACGAGGAGGATGGGAGCGGTGACTACCAGAAGGTGAAGATGCATTGCTGAAAGAATGACCAAGAGGGCT
>QFFA01010450.1:0-12482 GCA_003316565.1 Russula foetens | reverse complement strand
GGGGGTACCAACGGGGCCAGACTGAGAACGGCGGCGGTGGTTGTTGGTAGTGGTGAGTGGCGTCGGCGGCAGTAGGAGTGGCGTTTTTCACAACGCGACACGGATGACGGCTGAACCGCCTCCTTCGAGCGCCGCACCCGCAAAAGCTTCTGGCGCGCGCTCGAACGGCAACGCGCGCCCAGCACCATATTCGCCTCCGAGCCCGAGCAACGCGTCCGGCGACGGGTGCTGCAACGAGGGCATGGCCAACAGCGCCGCGAGCGCGTCGCGCACATCTCCCCCTTCGAAATCAATGTCCGCGACGCACGACACCCACGTGTAGTCAACCGTGCCCACGTGCGCGCGCGACGGTGTTGATATCGAGGCGCCGGCGTCTGTATCCGCCGCTGCCGACACTGCTGCGGGCGAGCTGGTCGACGAGACCATGCTGTTTCTCCTCGCCCCCCTTTGGGAGGAAGATCTGCCCAGGCCACTGCCGCTGCTGCGACCGATCGTCATGGTGCGCTTGAGGCTGCGCAGGCCCGCGCGCCAGTGATCCTGCATCGTAGGCACGGCCTTGCCTGAGCCAGCGTCGCCGACGATGGTTGTGAACTGCGCAGGACCACGCGATACGGTACCGCGCGCTAGAAGGATACGTGAGGCATCCCAGATCTCGCGTCCGCCAATTGTGTCATAGACAAAGTCAACATCAATGTCGAGAGTTTGTAGCACCATCAGTGGCGAGCCAACGCAGATCCCTTCGACGCCCCATGTGCGCAGGCGTGCACATACCTCTTGAAGTCTCCTAGGGATGCCCGTCCCCAGTGCTTTGTCGTCAGACGCAGAGAACAGCATGTGCGGCTGGGAAGGCGCTGCGACAGTGGCGTCATAGCCAACGGCAGAAGGATCCACTTGGACAACGACATTCACGCCAATGGCACGTAGCATAAGTGTCGCAAGTCCCCCAGCACCGTCTTGTCCGCGGAGAATGAGGGCAGTACCACCACCTGACAATAATGACGGAGATCTGGACGCCGTGTAGGTGCGTACGGCGCGGTATGCCGAGACTCCCAGAGTTGCAAGAAGGGCAAGAGATTCGAGGGAAAACGAAGGCGCAAAGTCAGCTGGGGCGGGCATGGGCGAAGGTATCCTGGGATGAGGGGCGCGGTGTAGCCGACGTCGGTCGAGGAGGATAAACTCACAAAGTGCACCGCACTGCGTGTGTGTCGATCGAGTGGTCAGTACAGCAGTGGACATACGCTATGGGAACGGACCTTTTTCGCATCAAGTAAACCGATTACCCACTCTCCCTTTTTCAGCGTTTCACTCGAGACTTCCAATCCGCACTCTACCACCCTTCCCAAGACGCCGCGTCCGGGTACAAAGGTGGTCGCACCCTTCCCTCCTGCGTCACTCGCAGCGAGCCTGTCCGTCAGGATCTGTCCGTCCAAACCTTCCAGGCCAACAGCATAAACTTGGACCAGTACGGCGGAATTCGGAACGAACGACGGTGGCGGTCTGTGAGACGAAAGGGCAATCGCGCCCGTCAGATCGTGTTTCCTTTGTGGCCGCGGAGCCGAACGGCGCTTGCGAAAGCCCGAGGAGAGGAAAGATGCCGAGGCAGCAACGCCGCGGACAACCTCAATCGACGCCATGCTAATCTGTGCTCGGCCATCACGAGGCAAATCTACGCGTCCACCCCCGAGGCTGCGCCACGGGTCTTCCGGCTGGTACGAAGCTCGAGGTAGGGTGAGCGTTGTGTAACCCGGTACTGGAGCAGGGGCAGAACTGGCAGGAAACTGGGGAAGCTCTACGGTGCGTGAGCTGTACGAGATGCGCGTGTGTGCGTGCGAGGCCTGTAAGGGGGGACGGACGTCGTGAGAGTTGCTTGTGATGCTGTTGGTGCGTGGGGTCGATGAAGAAAACGGGCCCCTCACGTGTGAGGGAGCCGTCGAGGAACGGTGCTCATCAGTCACGTCCTCATCTTCTTCTAGCAGAGCGGTCATACGACGACTAGTGATAGGACGGCCGATGACCGTTCGGGGGCGCGAGCGGTGTGGTTTCGGCTGATGGGTGATGAGGTCTGTGCGGCGTTTTGACGAAGAGGCGGGGGACTGGACGAGCCAACGAAACTCCTTTGCCCAATCCTCGTCTGTGTAGGTGTATGACTTGGACGGAGTCGAGAAGCGTTTTGAGCGTGACTGGCTGACGGGTCGCTTTTGCAACATGGCAAAGGCGGCGTGGAGTTCATCCGAGGTGGGTGGAGTGGAGCACGAGACGGCTGAGTGGGTGGATGACGCCGAGGAGGAGGAAGACGATGACGACGATGACTTGTCGTCTGGGGAGTGTGAGGGGGAGGCATCGGGAGGGACGAAAGAGATAGGGGGGTCGATGAGCATGGATGTAGGAGGGGAGGAGAGAGGAGTGTAGAATAACTCGTCTCCTGAATTGTCGTCAGAGTCACTAGAGTTGATATCTGACGTTATTTGATGTTGGGGTGGAAGAGAAAATGGCAGTGAAACGTCCTCATTGGATGAGGAAACACCCGATAAGCCTCCACGGTTCACTATCACCGTCGCCGTTCCGTTCTGATAACCGTCCGTACATCGCTCTGCTGCGGCGAGCGGGCCCACCTCAGTATGGTCAAGAGGTGCTGTGGCATCAGATTTCGTAGGGGAGAAGGCGAGAGCAGCTGCTGTGCGGGCGAGGTCGTGCTTGGAAGAGTAGTACTGCCTATCGGGTGGGAAGGTGTACGACTGAGATGGTCTGCCGAGTAACGATTGCAAGAGCGTGGGTTTTGGCATCCGGGTGAGATTATCCGTGAAAGGTTCTCGGCTTTCCTGCGACGAGTTTGTTACGACTGCCACACGTTTGCATGTGTTACTCCTACAGTTAGCACCGCGCGCAGTACTCAGCACGTTGGTCAACTTTGCAAGTAAGGGGGAGAGAGTGAGCGGGCTTAGCCTCAAGTTAAATGGATTGAATCGAATGGCACGCCCGAGCAACGACGCAGCCTCGCAACTCGGTTCGATCCGGTCCGGATCAGGTCAGGTCAGCCCCCGTCAATGACATCATCACCATATGCCGAGCAACGCCGCAGCCTCGCAACCCGGTTCGGTTCGGTTCGGTCCGGATCAGATCGATTCGGCCACATCCACATCACCGGATAGATAGATGATAGTGTATCATCGCCATATCATATATTACTAACAACCAAATCGCAATTTAATCCTAAGGCCTAATCCTCCATCTCCTCCTCCTGACGAGTGCACGACAGCCAAGCGAACCACATCATCGTACGAAGCTGCAAGCTATCCTCCTTCCAAACCATGCTCTGGTTTTGCTCCCGAAATTCTCCTGTCAACTTTTCGCACCGTGCAATATTCTTCGGACTGACAAATTCAACGGCAACTTTGATCGCATCCGCCAGATTTGCCACCTATCATGTAAACCATATTATCAACCTCATCGCGGTCTTATCTCACCTCAAGATACATACCTGGTGTGCACATCCTGCCGGGACAAACACCGCATCCCCGGGACGCTGATATACTCGATGGCTCTTGATCCCGTAGTCGTCATACAGCTCCTTCCGCAGCTGAGCGTCTAAATAGTACTGCTGTGATAAGATGGGGTCGTGTTGCCCATTTGATCCAAACCGTCGTTTGAGGAACCTCCGTAACCGATCTGCGTCTTCTGCGCGAAACAGATCCCACGCGGCCACTCCTGGTGACCCATCGGGTCGTAATTCTGAGTGGACCATGATGTTCACCCCGTCTGCCATGTCCATATGAAGTCGCGTCGAGCCTTTCGAATCCTCTTCATCAGTCGTGGCCAGTGCAACATACATCTTCGGCCCTTTTGTCAAAGCAACCATCATCAACGCTCAGGAGCAAGTCGAGTGTGCTGGGCCACGTACCGAGATCTGGCATCACAGTATTCGATGGGAAGTGCGACGCAATGTTGAGCACCCCGTCTCTCCGAGTGTAATTTGGCATTGGGACCCCCTTTTGGAATTCTTCGAATAGATCTGGCGATGCTGCCTTGAAATCGGTGCTGGACGGCCAATCCTTCAGCTTCCAACGTTCCGTCCTGCCTTCGTACTTGCCAAAATATCCGAAGAATTCTCCAACCGTGACCCGCTTGCTCGCGTCTGTCTGACATTCTACAATTGAGCAGTTCTGCGCCCCATGCTTCTCGCGGAAGTGCTCGGGTCGCCATCGGACGCCAAATTTCTCACCAAGGCCCGTCACAACCAGCGGTGCACCCAGTGACCACACTTTTCTGAATTCTACCTCCGTCAACTCGCTCGTGATGTAGGTCTTTGTGGGGTGTGATGGGATCCCCGATGGATCTTCTACGTTCAAGGTGGTCGTCTCCAGTGGAAGTGCCGACGACCCCGCAGGGCTGAGCCCTCCGGATGTATTCGCCACAACCAATGGAGGCTGTATCAGGGAGGAAAGGAGGGATGAAAGAAAGCGGTCAGCGATAGTAACTGGTCTAAAAACAGGGGCCACAACTAGCCCACTAGGCACCTACAGATTCTGGCTCCTTTGCAAGCCCTGTGGGCGCGCCTGCAGGCCCATCTGATTCTTGAGTGTTATTTTGAACAGATGGACCTGCAGCAGGCCCAGAAGTCACAGGTGCCGTCGTCTCTTCCTGAAGTAGTTTCTCCATGCTCTCGATGACCCCTTCCAGCTCAGCTTTATCGAATCGGGACATGGGCGAAAAGTCAGAGAACTGGTGCTCGTTCCGGCGTGTGCATGATAAAAAGAATGGATTTGTGTGGGCGTGCGACTCGCGTTTCGCTTGGAGAGCTGCGATCTCGCTGTCGCTAGCCCCGGTGCGGTATTGTGTCAACTCGCGGACCTTGGAGAAACATTCTGCACAAGCCTCGCGTCCACAGAGCCTACACATCCACGATGATGAAAAGATTGATGTCATGCACGTATCTGGCGGGCAAGCAATTCATCAAAAGGCAGCAGAACTGAATGTAATGACGCACCGCAAGTCGCACGGACGTCGCTATCTCGTGGCCTTCGTATAATCTCCGGTTTGCGAAGGTGTTCTTGTTCCTCCTTCAAAGTTGGAAGAAGGGCACGGGCGATTGTAAGCTACAGGGGAATCGGATAATGTACACGCGTTACTCTATGTAAGGGCATGGGTCTCATACCTTCAATTCTTTGATATACACCGTGTCGAGCGGTCGATTCCATCGTGATGGGAACTTCATGGTCGGCGCATCGGCCTTCTGGTTCTCAACGAAGCTGACCCCGACGATGTTCTGCTTTTCATCCTTAAGGAAAAAACGAATGCCCTGAAAACGACACGTGTCTCCTGCCCAACGGCGCGTGCAGGACACGCACCGCGGAAAACTTTCTGCTTTATACCGGTTTGAC
Source organism: Russula foetens (assembly GCA_003316565.1). Lineage (NCBI taxonomy): Eukaryota > Fungi > Basidiomycota > Agaricomycetes > Russulales > Russulaceae > Russula > Russula foetens. The sequence continues at coordinate 7,104 of QFFA01010450.1, read as the reverse complement.
ATGCAACGTGCGAACTGCAGCTCAGGGTGAAAAGGCCCGTTCCCACTGGCTCCTCCTGTGGTGTTTTCATTGCCCGCCCCTGGATGATATGTGGGTCAGATATTTGATAGAATCCCAACGTGATCATATCAAGCGCTCACGATCAGTAGCCGAGGCCCTGTTATCATTGGTACTCGGGCCCGATCCAGGCGTGTAGGCTTGCAGTTGGGCTATCACAGAAAAGGAAGGACGATGATACGGCCCCAAATCGGTATAGTACATGAGGCGCAGACAACCCAGGGTAAACATACCATTTTGCGCAGCAATCTGCGCAGCCTGATTCCGCTTGTTTGTAGTATAACCCCGCCGCGATCCATTTGCTAGATAGGGAAAACGTCTGAGGCGATACATTCACCAATGAATGGAACACATGACTCACTTTCGACAGAATCTCTTCCATTCGAACGCTTACGCTTGTTCCTGGAAGATTGTGTTTCCTCTGGCCCAGCTCGTTTACGTGAAGGAGAATCGGGCATCGGTGCTGGAGGAGGAGGAGGAGGATAAGGGTGGGGCATGTATGGATACAGCATGCCAGGGTGTGGAATTGGTGAGTAGAATGCAGGATGTGGCAAGTAAGCGGGTGATGGCATGTGTGGATGCTGTGGATGTGGATGATCTGCAATGCCACGCGCGGAGGGGACACCCGCAGCGGGACGGGCAGGATGTGGCCATGCACCTGAAAGAAGACAAAAGGAGTGAGAGGGTGTGGCAGGGGAAGAGATGGGCGCTACGCCCACCATAAATTGTAGGCGTTTGGTGAGGCCTTTGAGAATAAGCAGGATGAGGGTGTTCTGGACGGGTATACGCGACAGGATCGGGTCTGGAGGGATAGGGTGAAGAAGTGCCAGTGGTCGAATGGTCGTTCGGTATAGCTGAGAGGATAAACAAATCGGACTATGTCACTTAGCGCCAAATTTAGGAACACTCACACGTTCGCTCATCTGAGTATGATGATTGTGTGATAGTTGGAGAGCCGAAAGGAGGCGAGACATCAAGACGCCCAGTCGGACTTGACCAAAGAGAAGGTTCGGAGAAGCCATCCTCGTGGGTCCTAGATAAGTGTGCGTGATATTCGGTATATGCGCCCGGAGAAGGCGCATAACCTCGCGGAGGAGGGGGCATGTGGTCTACCCTTTGCCTATCGTGATCTGCCCCGTCCCAACTGGCAGGGTTAAGCTTGAATGCTGTACCACCATTCGTGGTCCTATGATTGGGGGGTGGCATGGGTGGATGTGTGTATGGTGTTGTTGCGGCATAATGATGGCCATTCGAAAAGGGAGGAGACTGGTGGGGGAGGCCATGGTCGATCGCAGAGGCGGCAGAGGATGCGACTGGGTTGAGGAGTTCATTTATGGAGGTGCGCTTATGGGCATGGGGGTCGTGAACTGCCCCGGCTCCATTCATCGCTGGTGAGGACAGTAGGCTTGGCCAGGGTTTGGTTCACAAGTAGAGAAATTGAGGGAGTTAGAGAGGGGGGGAAAGGGTTGGGGGTCTATAAGGGAGAGAGGGTGAGGAAGAGGGGAAGCAGCCACGCGCAATCGCTGGGTTTTAAACGTGAAGTTGTCTCCGCTCTGTTGGAAGAGGGTGGAAAAACAAGTGATCACATCGAGTCAAACTTGGCGCGCCGACTCAGCGTGGCATCAAACGTGTTGTACTGCCTCGCCGCTGCAACACGCGTCAACCTCGAAGGGTGGCGGTCATCGCGGGCGTCATCCGCGGGTACCTCGCCTCCCGCTGCGGAACTCTCAACAGCGCTGAGCTTTCGATTCAACAGCCGATCCGCTCACCGACAGCGATGGGGCAACGGACGGCGGAAAGGACCGACGAAAAGCCTACTTTGGCACTCTTTGGTCATCAAACACTACGATCCTTCCATGCAGAAACGTCGTCTAAACTAAAAACAAATACTTATCTCGAACGACCAAAAAATCCCAAAATGAAAAAAAAAAATAATGAGTCAGAACCGGTCCCGCAAAAACCCGGCGACCTTCGAATACGATAGTGAAAGAAATAATGGGGGTAATCCAGGTGGATTCAACTCCGAAGATCGCCCAATACCATCACCGCTCGCTTGTTTCACGGCCCAAAACTAACGCTGACTCTTCGGGGTGCGATGATACGCCCTCCACATATTGTTCAGCTGATTTGTGAAGAGGAAAGATCGGACCGTGTGAGCTGCTGGAGTCCCAAGGTCATACGCAAGGCGTACCGGTGGCGCCGGAAAGAACGGCTTCTAAGAAGCACAGACATCAATTGGGAAGGGATAAACGGATTGGTGACGGGAAACATCACCTTTTGCGTTCTCACTAAGTCCTGATGATTAAATTATTAATTATTGATCGGTCACTTGGCCGTGTGAAGAGTGAAAATTTCGGCACACACCGTGATCAAGTTCCGGGGTTCCGTTGGACTGCTCCTGAACCGGGCCACCAAATGACTTGTACACGAGTGAAGGCGTGGAGCTGCCCATAGGAGTGGCGTCGTCTGGCATGGACGCTGAGGATCCTGATCCTGCTCCTGTGGAGACCGCTCCAGACATCACAGGTTGCGACAGAGGCCGACTAGGGGAAGGGGAGACTCGCCCTTCGGGCATGTGCAACCGGCGCGCTATGTTTTGGGCCTGGACGGTCTGACCAGCTGATACGGATTTCACAAACTCTGGTCGGCAGTCCGCGAACATCTGCAATGCCTTGATGGAGCCCCATTCGATGATTTTGCTGTTGAGCCACCCCAGCGAAACGGGCTTGGTCAGGAAGTCGTTGCACCCCGCCGCTAGCGCAGCCACCCTATCAGATTGTAACGATGACGCAGTCAAGGCCACGATGATGACAGAGGATCGGAAGGGGCTCGATGACATGCGGGAATCGTTCGAAATATCAGACGGTGTGCGCTGACCTTCCGTCTGCGGGGTTTCAGGATATCCCTGCGATGCATTCAGCTTCTCTAACCGACGAATCTCTTTGGTCGCGGAGATGCCGTCCATGACAGGCATTTGAATATCCATCTACGACCAGACCCGTGTGCTCGTACGTGAGAAAGTGCTTGAAAGCGCTATCGGGAGGGCTAGACGCACCAAAATGAGATGGAATCTCCCGCTCCGCCACTTTTCGACAGCCTCTTCCCCGTTCTTCGCCACATCGTACTTTATCTTCTTTTTTCTCATGAAGGTAGAAAGGAGTGTCTGGTTGATGGGATTATCTGGTCCAATCTTCGGTGTCAGATCCTGGAACATAGAGGAGTCTACACACCTTCAACGATGAGAACGCTGATTGGCGGAACGATGCTTGGTTCAGTGGGCTTTACTTTCCTCATTGGAGAGGGCGACGTAACCTTCTCGGTTTGCGCCCGACGGTATCCTGGACCCCATCTCGATGGTGACAGTTTGGCACTTGTCGGTGACGTTTCCGTTGTGCCTGTCCTCTTCCCCACTTGGCGCGTGCTCGGGGAAGTTCCAGACGTCGCGGGCAGCTCGCCACCGGGAATTGCCGTCATCGACATGGCTCCAGCATCAACGGGAGCTTGTGGTTTCGGGCTACTTCGTCGCTGTTGGACTGCCCCAGGAAGACTAAGAAATGTGACCCCCCCTCCCTGGCGTGTCCGCTCTGCCGTATCTGAGTGCCTTCGACTACCACGTGAGTAGGTCTGCCCGTTCTCACCACTCACGCTGTGTGAACTCGACCGAGAACTGCGAGAACGAGGAGGGTGAAAGAAAATAGCCGCAGGTTGACCATTAGGACTTTGTATAACTAGTCCGGAGGAGGGTGATGAACCAAGTTTCTCTGCGGCTTCAGAAAAGTAGTCCATCCCTTCGGTCAACCCTAGTGGCGATGGCGGCAACCCGAAGGCATCAGAGGTCGGTTCGGCAGCAGCCCTTGGCGAACGTATTGAATGGTAGGAATAACCACGCGGACTAGAGGACGGCCGGGACATCGGTGACTTGGGGCCAAGGCTTTGCTGGAAGTAGGACGCCGCAGGGTACAACCCAGGGCTGATGGGCGACGTTGCGATGGGTGAGAAGAAAGGGTCTACTATCGGTTTCATAGCTGCCGTGTGTAGGGCTGTGAGAACGCGGCGTGGACCAGCAGGTTTCGGGATGACTAGGACCTCTGGCAGGCGGCAGGCTGCTGTCCCATTGCTCGGTCCAAGCACGGACTGTAGAATCCCTTTCACCAGCTTAAAGTTGGCCAGACTGGTAAAGTGAATAATCACAGGGGCACTTCTCGGTGACGAAGTGGTCGGAGAGTGTCCGATGATACGAACGACTTGAGGAGAGGACCGTGGCCTGTGATTGGCAGCCAGATTTGGTCGCTTGCGTGAAAATTGAGAGGGATGGGGCAGTTCTAGACGGAACTTTCGAAGATGTTCTCGAAGCACCGAGATATCATCATCGATTATAACGAAATAAGGGGTGTGTTTGGGGGCCTTTGGGGTGAGAGGAGCTGATGGTGGGGAGTCTTGCTCGTCAAGTGTCTGGAGAATGGAGCCACTACCGAGTCCTTCGTTCGCTACAGGGGGGTGTTCAATGGATGGCATATTCAGCGCCTCTGGAGCGGGTGAGGCTTCAACGTCTGAATCAGATGACACATGGCTGACATCGAGCCCCCATGATGCCAGATAGCTCGTGAGGTGCTGGGCGAACATGCCCCTCGCATCCGCATATAAAGACACCTTCTTTCCCTTCAAGCTGCCAACAAACTGTGCAAGATCCTCGAGGGTGGGCTCCTCGGATAACTTGAAGTCGGGGAAGGCCTGAAGGATAGGGTCATTCTCAGATAGGACGATGGCAGGATTGACGACGGCAGGAGAACCCCGCTCAAGGGTCATAGATAGTTTGCAGATGAACGCTGTCTCCGTCAGCTCACGAGTGAGGGATGCATTGACATGGTGCACAAGTCGGTGGAAAATGTGAGAGTCTAGATTTGGTTTTGTGCGGATGGGAGTCGTTCGAGGAGGGGTCCCCGTGATATTATGTAGGAAGTTGTGGGTAATTTGAAATGTGCAACGTAGAGGTAAATCGGGGTCAGGAGGCGCGATAGCATCGGCAGGCTCTGTAGCATCCAGAGGAACGTCGAAGACAGAAGTCTCGCCTGCGCCCGACGATACACTGATTGGGGCTACTAAGAACAGCCCAATTTCGATGCAGTCACCACGATGAGCTGTAGCGAGGATTTGACGTACAGTCTGGGCGAAAAATAAGTACAGAATATAATCTGGGGAGTATTGACTGACGTGTGACAAAGTGTAACTGATCCCGATCTCGTCACCCTTCACTGCAATGTGCTTCATCCCAACATCCCCATGGTACAGGACGAGATCGACGCCGATGCCAGCAGCCATCCCGCCAAGGGCATCGCCAACACTCTGTAGAACTTCACCTATATCAAAGTCACGCACAGAGACCTGGGATGCCTGTAGCGATGCATTGGGGATGGAGCTACAAGGATCCTCATTGGTAGTTGTTAGGTTGAATGGTTCGCGCGAACGCGAGGAAAGGGGGGCATTGAGAGAGGCCATATTGGCGGACATGTAATTCAGACTCTTCATGACAGTGAATAGTGCTGAAACGGAAGAGGTAGGGATAGGTAAGGCACAAGCGGAGTACTGCTCTTTCGCGGGGTCAAACACCTGCGGGGGAGACACTTGAAGAAGAGTCTGTATGACCATCTGAAGAGAATCCGCCAACTCGAGTGATAATTCGTGAAGGTGTACCAGATCGGGAGATGGCTGCACAGTGGGAGGAAAGAAATCAGCTGGTGGTGGCAACGGCGACCGCCTGGGGTTATTCAAGTGCCCGATCTGGGACGGCAAGGGCACGGAGAATGCGCGCGAGAGTCGATGGAGGGGAGGAGACGCCTGGTCTAACGGGTTTTTCTCCAAGTTGAGTCGGCTGGTGGGAGTGGTAAAGTCTGATTCCTCCAAGTCCTCACCGTGCCCCTTCTTTCCGGCTCCGATGCTCCATCGCCTGGCTCTGAAACCTTCTGCCTCTGCGTCCTCCTCTGGTTCAGGTTCGTGGTCGGAGGGGGGGGAATCCGCGTCTGAGGAACTGAGGGAGATGTGACGATCGGTGAGAGACGGGAGGGACGGGGCGGGACCCGCGTCTGTTGGCCACGCGAAACCGAATTTGCCAGGAGGAAGGTCCAGTACCACGGAATCCTGAGGGGAAGGCTCCCCACTGGCGCCGGGAATCACTTGCGGCAGACGGACAGTGGGAAGTCGTGGTGCGGTGGACATGGGAGATGGTCGTCGTGCTGATATTGATACTGATAGGTGAGGTCGTTCCGAAGTCGCTGGGCAGAACCCCACCGGTAATTGAAGCGGGGTGAGGTCCGTGAGGAACAACCCAGCGATGTCGAATAACCTATGTTGCGTCGAGTTGAGCCGGTTTCTGTCGCCGAGGGTCGGTATAAACCTTTGCGCGGGGTTACGAGACGGGGGATACTGACGGGACGGACTCGGAACGCTGGGCAGTTTGTCACCAGCGCGGGATGAGCTGGTCGTCAAGCGCGTCAAGCCACTATCCGTCCACGGTCCGGGGCTCGTCTTATCAACAACACTGCTTTGCTTCCAACTTCAACTCGGCCTTTCTCTAGTGCTGGAACGCTCTTACTCTACGGCAGATTTCCCTTTTACAACCTCCAAGTTCCGCACGAATGCCAGTGACCAAAAGTCGAGTTCCCCGTTCTCCAGTCGGGCAGGATTCACATCTCCGTTCCGTGTCTAGTTCCCAAGTCTTCGGATGGATGACTGTGACCAGACGGTGACGAGCACTTCAATTAATTCCTTCGCATGCTTTCGAAAGCACATGGTGTCATTAGACGATAGCTGGTGAGGGCGCTACTTGCTCCTGCCACCAACTGTCCTGCACATACAATCCGCTCGGTCACAGCGCTGCCGTTGTGTCTGGACTCGGGATATTCTCTCCTCCTGCCTATTACCGCCTAGGTCCGTCGAGATCTATGCTAAATGAGAACACCGCAACACCCCGCGCAAAACTATAACTGTTTGGGCAACGATCACCTTGGCCCGCGGCCAAATTTTCATGTACGACGTGGCTTCCGCACCATT
>QFFA01010449.1:0-15443 GCA_003316565.1 Russula foetens | reverse complement strand
CCGAGTACCCCCCTTTCCTTTCCCCAGAGTGATGGTAACATGCGCACAGAGTTGGAAATCAGTCTGTTCCTGCTCCGCCGGCTGCTGGGCGTCAAAACGGAGGACAAGAAGCAGACCAAGGTGGCGAAGCTCGTCAAGGGCGAGCTCCTCCTGATCAACATCGGCTCAACGTCGACCGGCGGACGAGTGTTGAGCGTCAAGGCGGACTTGGCCAAGATCCAATTGACGTCACCCGCTTGCACAGAGATCGGGGAGAAAGTCGCGCTCTCGCGCCGGATCGAGAAGCATTGGCGGTTAGTCGGTAAGCAATGCCCAACTTCATTTCGTATGCTGAGACGGGCCGCCAACCAAACCCTTTTTTTCTTTACCTTTCTGGCTCACAGGGTGGGGAAGTGTGCAACGCGGGACTGTATTAGACGTCGATTAGTAATTTGTATCTCCCTCTCACGCACTTCTAATTCGACGGGAACATTCTTTCATTTCCTTTTTTTTTCTCGGTGGCCGTTTGCATAGACTTCTACAACCCTCTCAGTCTACAACCCTCGGGACACGGAGATTCAAGCAATGGGAGAGCCGCAGGTGACCAAATCACAATTCCAATTGACGACAGAGCGGTGGTGACAACATGAACACAATATTAATGGCGCGTGCGAAAGAACAAAGCGAGGAAATGATCCGAAATGTCAGATGAGACACAAATGGGACTTCTGCCCATCTACGGTACGTATGTGTTCTACGTGTGCCGCTCGATGAGATCGAGCCCCGTCAAGTCAACGCCAGAAAATGACTTGTTTTTGATGCGCCTTTCTTCTAGCTCTTTCTTCGCAAGCCGCATATGGAGAATCTTCAGGCCATCCTTCACCTAAAAATACCCAGACAGAAGCTTCAGTCCTTGACACGAGCAAATGAAAAGGGAGAATAGTAAATCCGACTGACCACGATGAAAATGCCAAGTCCGAGAGCATTTCGCCACCTATAGTCGGTAGCATGTCCGTTAGTCAGATAGTCAGTGAATTACCGAAAGCACAAAAGACAGCGTACCAAACGGGGTCGCTCGCCGCCCATTCCTGGCTCGTTGAAAGCAACTCACTAAGAAGTTTACCGCCAAGCCCAGCCACGGACCATCCTCCCTCGACGCCAGGACCATCCGGATTTCCCCTGCTCCCAAAAAGGGGCCCCGCAGAGCGGCCCCACAAGCCGACTAGACTGCCGACGGCGGCTGCGGTGGTGGCTGGAGCGGTGCGTGGGCGCAGGCGCGGGGCGATGATTATGCGTATGAGGGGCACGACGTGCGAGAGGCGGAGGAGCATCGCGCCCATGATTCGTGCGATCGTAGGCATCACTAGAGCGCCGCCGATGAGGCGACCTAGGCCTGCGCCTGTCACGTGCGCTACTATAGCGGCGAAATCATCGTCGTCCCATGCGTGTACGGCTCGTTCTTGTTGCTGTTCTTGTTGATGTCTCTCACCCTGTTCTCCCCGTTGTTCCTCTTGCGGTTGCTCTTGCTCTTGCTGTGGTGGCTGTGGTGGCTGCGGATGTTCTTCGGGCTGTTGTTCTTGCGGATCTGGGGGATTTTGTTGCTGTGGTTCTGGGTCCGCGTGAGGCTGTTCCTCCTGTGGGGCTTGCTGCGGCTGCTGATCCGCGACATTTTCCGCCGGACCAGCTGCCGCAGGACCAGGTGCGTCGGCTGCGGCCCGGGGGAGGCGGGCATTGATAAAGTGGGTGAATTCTACGCGGAACTCGCCACCCACTCGAAACTGGAAGCGCTGCTCAAGCTCGTGTCGCCCTTCTCGCTCTTGATTTGGCTGTTCCTGCGGTTGTTGTTGGGGTTGGCGTTGCTGCTGTCGTCGGCGCAACTGCTCTTGTCTTGCTAGCTGCCTCAGTCGTTCCTCCTGCCGTCGTTGTTGTTGATCTTGTTGCCGCTGCCGCTGCTGTGCCGTCTGAGGCCCGGGAACATAATCCTGCACGAGCGCCCGCGTGACCCGAGCCCGAAGGCGCCCATAAAGCACGCGGACGAATGGGAACAGCGCACACACAAGTGCGGGGGACGGAGGCCACATCGGCAAGCCCGTGGGATGGACGAGGCGCAGGGCACTGTTGCTGCCACGAGCCACCTGTGATGCAATGGGAGGGGAGGTGGGCCAGGGGTAGAGGAGGGAAATGAGTGGGGATGTGAAGAGGAGATAGGACGTGCGCGATGCGATGAGCGAGAACGGGATAAACGGCAGGTTGACCCACGCGTGCAATGGCCAACGTGTAGGGTCGGCCGTCAGCAGCGCGCGGAACATGTCGGGTCCGAGGAACTCGCGCACTGCAAAAGCACCATATGTCGCGCACGTCATGTAGAGGCCTATTGCTCGGAGTGGGGATTATTCGATATCACGAGTCAGCGACGACACTCACCTGCGCCAAACGAGACGACGACGGCGCCCGCGCAGAACCCAATTGTGACACGGCCGTAACGGGACAGAGTGCGATTTGCAGAGTTGAGAAGCCGCAGGATGAGAGGGTTGTAGCCGTCGAATTCGTATAACTGGCCACATTGTGGACACTTGAGGTCACCCCGTGTGCGATCGAACTCGCGCTGTTGGGTGTTAATCCAGTGACGGAGACAAGACTCGTGGGCAACTAAGGTGCATTTGCATGGGTGTATCCAGACAGGCGGTGGATCAGGTCGGTCTAGGAGAGAGATTAAGTAGAGGGTTTTATTAGAGTAAGGGTTGCGCGGAGACTGCGAAAGCGTACCATCATTGCGTTCCTCTTCACGGCAGATGTAGCAGAGCTTTACTCGAAGATCATCTACTGTAGGTTCGCGATTCTCATTCATGAGAGCAGATGAGTGGTGGCAGGAGCCAAGCCAAGTGTGTGTCAACTCAGAAGCCCCTACGAGCCCCTCGTCGCACGTGACCAGGACGGCAATCAGCGAAATCCTGTCTCTGTTTTACTTTCATACACGGTTCATTTACTGTACTTCTACGTATGCCGCTCAATGAGGTCGAGCCTCGTCAACTCGACGTCAGAAAATGGCTTGTTTTTAATCCGCCTTTCAAGCTGAGCATTTGCCAGTCGCAAATGGAGGATTTCCAACCCGTCCTTCACCTTGAAACATCCACATCACAGATTAAAGAAAAAAAGTCCCACACGGAGAAGGGTCAATTCTCGACACAAGTAAAAGAAAATGATAAATAAACAGACCAAGATGAAAATGCAGAGTCCGAGAGCATTTCTCCACCTGTAGTTTTGGCAGCAGTTCGTCCGTTAGTGAACAAAGAGACAAAAAAAAACCTAAAAGCAAAAAAAAATCCTACCAAACTGGGTCGCTCGTCGCCCATTCCTGGCTCGTTGCAAGGAATCCGCTGAGTATCGTCGTGCTGAATTTACCTGACCCATCAAAGTTGCCTCCAGTGACGCCGCGGATGTCCGCAGTGCTCGCCTTGTCACGGTCAGAGACTCGGGGGTCAAATGCGGAGCGTACGCAGCCTCGGACGCAGCTTCGGGTGCAGCCCAATAACCCGAGTAGACCGCCAATAGCGGCAGCGGGGGGCGATGGTGGTGGTGGCGGTGGTGGCGGTGGGCGCGAGGCGATGATGATGCTCACAAAGGGTATGACGTGCGAGAGTTTGAGGAGCATCGCACCCATCACGCGCGCGATGGTAGGCATCGCTAGGGCGCCACAGATAAGACGACCTCGGCTCGACTCCATCACGCGGATCGCCCTGGCAAGTGCTGCTGCCACCGCGCCGAAGTCATTGTGATTTGGCTGTTCCTGTCGTTGCGGCTGTTCTTGCTGTTGCTGTCCTCGGTGCTCCTGCTGCTGATGCAGTCGCTGCGGTCGTTCCTGATGGTCTTCCCTCCGCGGTTGTTCTTGTCTTGCCACCTGCCTTTGTTGCTCGTGTTGCTCTTGACGTTGACGTTGCCCGCCCTCGCGCTCCTGCTGCCGTTGACGCAGTCGTCGCAGACGCTCCTGCAGGTCTCTCCGCCGCAGTTCTTGTATATCCACCTGCCTCGGCTGCCGCCGTGCCGGGACTTGACCATGCACGAGAGAGCGCGTGACGCGAGTTCGAAGGTATTCATAGAGCATGCGGATGTATGGAAACAGCGCACACAAAAGCGCGGGGGGCGGGGGCCACATCGGCAAGCTCACGGGGTGGACGGGGTGCCGGGTGCCGCTGTTGAGTGTGACGGTTAGTTCAACAGGTGGAGAGGTGGGCCAGGGTAAAAGGAGGGGCATGAACAGAGGGGCAATCCAAAGGACGAAAGGAGCGAACGAATGAGTGGTCCAGAGGAAGGGCGAGCACATCGTGATGAGCGAGAATGGGATTAGTGGCAGGTTGGCCCACGCGTGTCGCGGCCAGCGCGCCGGATTGGTCGTCAGCAGTGTGCTGAACATGTCGGGTCCGAGGAACTCGCGCATAGCGAAGGCACCATATGTCGCACAGGTTAGGTAGACGCCTGTCGCTCGCTTTCAGTCAGTTATGCACGCAGTAGGGCACGAAGGAAGGTATCCCAGTGATGAAGAGGAACTCACATGCGCCAAACAAGACGATGGCAGCGCAAACGTACATCCAAGTCACAATACGGTGGGAGCGAGACAAGGTGCGATGTACAAAGCTGAGAACCCGCAGGACGGTGGGGTTGTAGTCCACGAATTCGAAGAACTCGCAGCACTGGGGACACTTGACTTCATTTCGTAAACGGCCAAAGTCGCGCTGTTGGGTTTTGATCCAGTGAAGGAGACAAGATTCGTGGGCAATCAAGGTGCATTTGCATGGGTGTGTCCAGACAGGCGGCGGATCAGGTGGCCCTAGGGAGACATCGGTTAGAGGGTTTTACGTTAGACGTGCTCGGAGATTGAGCCTGGGTGACTCAGAAAGCGCACTATCATGGTGTTCCTCTTCGAGGCAAATATAACATAGCTTTACTCGAAGATCGTCCACTGTAGGTTTGCGTAACTGTCGTGTATTCTCGCTCATGAAAGGTAGCCCGAGGAGACAAGTGATAGGTGTGGCCAAGTCCTTTCAGTTACGGCGCGCTGGCAAGGCGCCCACAGAGCGCCCCAACTTGAACCTCCAGCGCTAATTCTTGACGAGCGGCAATTGCCTTGACCCAAATGAGAGGTGGTGTTGCCAGAGTGTTGAATTGGTAACTCAACCACAACCTTGGTTTTACTGTAAAGAGAGTTACACTTACGCTCAGGCCTTTACCTCAGGCTGGAGAGTCCGGCGCATTTGGCTCAGAGCCACAGCAAAACAAACCGGATACTCTTCGATCGTCACGATGCAATTGAACATCGAGAACTCACTGAACAAGGGTTTTCCTTGCTCATTCGCCGATTCAACTCGAGTCATAGTAACAAGCATACTATTCCCTAACACGTCATTCATTTGGGCTTCCATGGGTCGCCGTCACTTTGAAGCCATCGACGCCTGCACTGGTCACTTGTCAAGTTGTCGCTCTCTGCAGCAAGGAGGATGCACTAATCCTTTTTTCAAACTTTTCTGGTATCATGTTCTAGGTGATCTTGCACTCGCAGTTACATAGCAGCCATACAATTTCGGTCATTCCTCTTTCCGAAGTGTGCAACGCAAGACTGTTAGCTAGACGTCCGAGTCGATTAGCGAATTCATGGGAACAAGTCGTTTACAGTGGCCGTCAGTGGGGACTTCTCAACACCCCTTCCTCTCCTCGAGACATGAAGATGACTTCCCGTACATATACGGTTCATATGCTTCTACGCGTTCCGCTCGATGAGGTCGAGCATCGTCAAGTCGATGTCGGAAAATGGTTTGCTTTTTATCCGCCTTTCAAGCTGGGCATTTGCCAGTCGCAAATGAAGGATTTGCAATCCGTCCTTCACCTTGAAATATCCACATCCAAAAAAAAAACAAAGGTCCCACACGGAGAAACGTCAATTCTCGACACAAGCAAAAGGGAATAACAAAAACTGACCACGAGGAAAACGCAGAGTCCGAGGGCATTTCTCCACCTGTAGTTTTTGGTAGTAGTTCGTCCGTTAGTGAACAACAAGGCAAAAAACAAATACAAGTGAAAACATCGTACCAAACTGGATCGCTCGTTGCCCATTCCTGGCTGGTTGCAAGGAATCCGCTGAGTATCGTCGTGCTGAATTCACTCAACTTGTTATCGTCGCCTCCAGTGACGACTCGGACACGGATGTCCGCAGTGCTTGCATTGTCACGGCCAGAGACTCGGAGGCCAAACGTGGAGCGTACGCAGTCTCGGGCGCAGTCCCATAATCCGAGTAGACCGCCAATGGTGGTGGCTGGGGGTGTTGGTGGCGGTGGCAGTGGTAGTGGCAGTGGCGGCGGCGGCGGCGGGCGAGCGGCGATGATGATGCCCACGAAGGGTACGACGTGCGAGAGGTTGAGGAGTATCGCGCCCATCATGCGTGCGATGGTAGGTACAACTAGGGCACCACAGATGAGGCGGCCTAAGCTCGAGTTCATCACGCGGATCGCAAGTGCTGCTGCTCTCGCCCCAAAGTCATTGTGATTTGGCTGCTCCTGTGGTTCTTGCCGTTGCTGTCGTTCTTGCTGTTGCCGTTGCCCCTGCTGCCGCTGACGCGGTCGTTGCAGAGGCTCCTGGGGGTCTCTCCGACGCGGTTGCTCTTGTCTTACCACCTGGTTCGGCTGTCGCCGTGCCGGTACGTGACCATGCACGAGAGCTTGCGTGACGCGAGTTCGAAGGTATTCATAGAACAGACGGATGTATGGAAACAGCGCACACAAAAGCGCGGGGGGTGGGGGCCACATCAGCAAACTTACGGAGTAGACGGGCTGCCGGGTGCCGCCGCTGCATGCAACAGGTGGTTCAACAGGTGGGGAGGTGGGCCAGGGGGAGAGGAGGGGCAAGAACAAGGGGGAGATCCAGAGGACGAGAGGGACGAGATAATCAGTGGTCCAGAGGAAAGGTATGCACGTTGTGATGAGCGAGAATGGGATCAGTGGCAGGTTGGCCCAGGCGTGTCGAGGCCAGAGCGTCGGATTGGCCGTCAGCAGTGTGTTGAACATGTCGGGTCCGAGGAACTCACGCACAGCAAAGGCACCGTATGTCGCACAGGTTAAATAGACGCCTGTCGCTCGCCTTCAGTCAGTTTTGGGGGCAGAAGTAGGGAACGGAGGATCTCCCAGAGGTGGAGGGGAACTCACTTGCGCAGGACAAGAAGACAATGGCGCTAACGTAGAGCCAAGTTACGATACTGTCGGAGCGAGACAAGGCGCGATGTACGAAGCTAAGGAGCTGTAGGACGGTGGGACCGTGGTCCACAAATTCGAGGAGGTCGTGGCAATAGGGACACTTGAATTCATTCCATGAACTGCCAAAATCGCGCTGTTGTGTGTTGACCCAGTGAAGGAGACAAGACTCGTGGACAATCAAGGTGCATTTGCATGGGCGGATCCAGACAGTGGGCGGATCAGGTAGGCCTAGAGAGACATTGATTAAAAGGTTTACGTTAACCGTGCAGAGATTGTGTCAGCCTGGGTGAAAGCTCACTATCGTAGTGTTCCTCTTTGAGGCAGATATAGCATAGTTTTACCCGAAGGTCATCTACTGTAGGTTCGTGTAATTGTTGTGTAATCTCGCTCATGAAGGGCAGCCTGAGGCGTGCGGCAATGCCGGCAAGGGATAAGTGATAGGTACGGCGAAGTCCTTCAGTGATGGCGCAATGCGCCCACAGCCTCCAGCGTTAACTCGAGATAAGGGCGCGCGGGCAATCACCTTGATTCAAACAAGACTTGACAATAATGTTGCCAGAGAGTTGAGCCGCTAACTCGACTACCTTTGGGATATTGGGCAGTACGCACGCGTGGGAGAGAGGGAACCTCACCATCTCTCTGTTCGGTAGGACGCACTTTTAACGTCTACGGGTACGCCACTCCTGTCTGTGTGGATTTTTTCGACGAACTTGCAGCGAAAAGAAAAGAATCCCGTAATGTTGTTCCGGCTGTTGCCGGATTATGTGGTTGTGGTCTTGGTTGCCGTTGCTTTGTCGACTTTCACAAGCAGAGTCATAACTAGAAATGGCATGGTTTGGTTCCACAATGGTATACTGTATTCACAACTTCAATTGTTAGTGTACCTTAAAAGTCGATATTTCATCAATTCCAATGGAAGTATACATCCAAGAGAGAACTCAGATATGCCATACAGAGTGGTGGCCCACTAACACAAGTACTAGTAGTACTATGCCTTTCCCCTTGATCCTAATATCACATGCACCTTGATTTACTGAAAAGAGTTACTACGCTTACAACACTATAACCGACTTTGGAACGAGTCATTGAACGACACCCCTATCCCTAGCTCCGAAGCGTGCAACGCAAAGACCGGCAACAAGTCATTGTTTCCAGTCGCCGTCAGCGGGGACTTCTCAAAAAACCCTTCTTCTCCTCCTCGAGGCATGAAGATTCAAAACAATATTAATGGGTGGGCCATGGGTGATGGAATTCGAAATACACCTGACGATAAGGTGCCAATGGCAAAAGAAGAGCCAGTGAATGGGGATATGCAAAGTGAGAGATGACAGGAATATCCTGATGGGGGGACGTTCACTCTTCCCGTACACTATTTACGGACATATTCTACGTGTCCCGCTCGATGAGGTCAAGCATCGTCAAGTTAACGCCAGAAAACGGCTTGTTTCTTATTTTCATTTGTTCTAGTTGGGCATTTGCGAGCCGCAAATGGAGGATCTTCAACCCGTCCTTCACCTTGAAATCATGATCCATATCACAGATAAAGGGAGAAAAAAACATGGGTCCCACACAGACAAGTATCAATTCTCGACATCAACAAAAGGAAATGACGAATTAACTGACCACGAAGAAAAGGCCAAGTCCGAGGGCATTTCGCCACCTATATTTTTAGCAGTTCGTTCGTCAATCAATGAACAACCAGGATAAAAATGAATAAACGGAAAAAACATCATACCAAACTGGATCGCTCATCGCCCATTCCTGGGTCGTCACAAGGAGCCCACCGAGTACCCTGTTGCCGAATGCGCCCAACCAACTTTCGTAGCTACCAGCGACGACAGCGACATCCGCACCACCCGTGCCACCGAAGAGGTGAAATGCGGAGCGGGCGCGACCCCATAAGCTGACTAGACCCGTGACGGCGGCGGCGGTGGGCGGGAGAGGCGGTCGCGGGGCGATGATGGTGCGCACGAGGGGCACGACGTGGGAAATGCGGAGGAGCATATCGCCCATCAAGCGCGCGATCATCGGTATTACGAGAGCACCGCCGACGAGGCGACCTATGCTGGCGTCCGGCGGCCGGCGGATCGCGCGTAGTGCTGCCTCCGGGGCAATGTCGTCGTGATTTGGCTGCTCCTGTGGCTGCTGTGGTGGTAATTGCTGTTGCTGCTGTTGCGGTCGTTGCGGTCGTTCCTGCTGGCCTAGAACCCACCACCATTGCTCTTGTCTTCTTAGGACCAGATGCCTCAGCTGCCTTGGTGGCTGCGGCTGCCGCCATATGCGCTCAGGCTGAACGGGGACTTGATCCGGCACGAGAGCTCGCGTGACGCGATCTCGAAGGCACCTATACATCGTACGGACGAGGGGAAACAGCGCACACGCAAGCGCGGGGGGCGGGGGCCACATCGACAAGCGCAGGGCATCGGTACCACGCGCAACGTGTAGTGCGACGGGGGCGGAGGTGGGCCAGGGGGAGAGGAGGGGCACGAGCGGGGATGTGGTCCAGAAGAGGAAGGGTACGAGTGGAGAGGCGTATGCCGCGACGAGGGAGAACGGGACCAGAGGAAGGTTGACCCATGCGTGTGTCGGCCAGCGCGTTGGGTCTGTCGTCAGCAGCGTGTTGAACATGTGGGGCCCGAGGAACTCGCGCACCGCAAAGGCACCGTAGGCCGTGCATGTCATGTAGATGCCTGTCGCTCGTTTCAGCTATGCGGGGCAGAAAGAAGCTCCGCCCTCAGAGGCAGCGGGGACTCACCTGCGCCGAACAAGACGACGGTGGTGCTGACGTAGAACCCAGTCACGATACGGCCAGAGAGAGACAGGACACGATTCGCAAACTTAACAACCCGCAGCCCGAAAGCGGTGGGATTGTGGTACACAAATTCGTATGACTCGCGGCACTGTGGACACCTGAGTTCGCTTCGTGACCGACCAAAGTCGCGCTGTTGAGTGTTGACCCAATGAAGGAGACACGACTCGTGGGCTATTAAGGTGCATTTGCATGGATGGGTCCAGATAGGTGGTGGATTAGGTCGGCCTGGGAAGTGGAGGGTTCATTGTCGGTAAGCGTGGACGGTGCACGGTGTTTGTGAGAGCGCACCATCATGGCGTTCCTCTTCTAGGCAGATATAACAGCGTTTTACCCGAAGATCGTCTACTGTAGGTTCGCGTAACCGTCGCGTATTCTCATTCATGAAAGGCAAGGGAGTAGTGAGGGGTAAATGATGGGGGTGGGTGTTATACAACCCCCGGTCCTAATGGCGAGCGCCAATTCGGTCGAGCGAGGCGATCGCGCGAGAATGTGATGAGCAGTAAACAAAATATCGATTGACCTCGTTTGCAGTACTACGATAAAATCGGTAAAATACGAATCATAAAGGCCCAACAGCGCAACAGGAGCACACGTCAGACGGTTTTGTGAGACAGAACCAAACCAAAATCGAGGAGCGAAGCAGAGACAGCGAAGAAACAAGCAATGAAGCGGTTTTGCTCTAATCAGCACGGATGGGAGACATGCCAGAATCTTCACCCTTTCGGACTGGAAGTGGAGACCTAGAAACGTCATCCTCCTTGTTAGGAGTGGGGGAACGACTGCGCCTGCGGTCAGGGCTCCTGCTACGACGATGCTCATCCCTCTCTTTGTCCCGAGAATCGCGATCTCTATCTCTGCGGTCTCTATCCCTTTCCTTACGGTCGCCGCGATCTGCATCCCGGTCACGATCCCGATCCCGATCACGGTCCTTTTCACGGTCACGGTCTCGGTCTCTATCACGGTCACGGTCGCGGCCACTGCGGCGGCGAGGGCTACGAGAGCGATCTCGGCGTGGTGGAGGCGAACGCCTATTGATTCGCCACACGGACGATGGAGGGTTCTTGGCCCACTGACCAAAAAAAAAGCATGAGAAAAACTGCCGTCTGTGATAAATCCGGAAATCAAAAACTCACTTGAATGCCTAGGCGCGAACCCTCAAACATGCGTCCATGCCTGAGAGAGAAAAAAAAATTCATCGAAGATTAGGTGTTGGAAGAATGGGACGCAGTGTTGGAACATACATGTCGTAATAGGCATCCTCAGCGTCGCGAGTGCTGCGAAACTCGACGAATGCGTAACTACGATAGTCGAGGGACGTTGAGCTTTCGTTCGGACTCGACGCGAGATCGAATGGCGCGGAAGACGACGGCGCTCGAAATCGAAATGAAAATATGCGTGCATGCGTGTGTGCGTACGTGCGAGACGACGGGCGAACGTGCGACGAAGGCACTCGTGGCACTGCGGCGAGAGAGCAGGAAGAGATAAAGTAAGAAAGGGACCTACGGATTGGAATGTGCGGATGGGTTGTGGGGAGCGGGAACATCGCAACGGATTAAGGGGCCATAACTGGGGGGAAATTTTCGGTTTGTGAAGTGTTTCCAAGAAGAGAAGAAGAGTTAGGACGTACCGTTCAAACTCATAGGCGAGGTCGCGAGCACGAGTTGAGGGGTGAAAACCGCTGACGAAGAGGATGCGAGGCATTGAGAAACAAGCACAGGTTGGAGTGAGAGAAAAGAAATTGTTATTTTTTCAACGTGATTTATTTGCATATATTTGTAGCAGATACACAAAGGGACAAACAAAGACGCATACAGCATGACATGACATGATTGGGTTGGACCCACCACACAAATCAACTGTTCTGTTGATGATCTTTGCACATGTCCATGTCCATGTCCAACGTGCTGCACTCGGTTTTGTCTTCCTTCGCCGTCACACTACACATGTCTTCCAACATCGCATAGATAGTCTTGTCAACTTCATCAAACTCGAACATCCCCCCAATACATCTGCCGACTCGCCCTGGCACTCCGTGTCAAACCTTCCCACCCTCGATTCTGCAGTCTCCCACCTTGGATCTCTCTCAAGCCCGTCAGAAGACTATGATTTGTCCCCTCCTTCACTGGACACAGTAAATCCCCCACCGATCTGGTTACTGGTCGGGCTCTGCTCCAAAGTGAACTCCCCGGCAGATGCAGAGAAATTTTCTCATCTAATCGTCACACATCTTCCTCATGTCCCTCCCTCCCTGCGCCCACCCGTTCTCATATTCCTCGTTCATGTTTTATATACTTTCAGAGTCCTTCCCGCATTAGAACCCGTCATAAAACTTTTCATTGGCCTTCCCTTGTTCCGTGAACACTGGTATTTCAATCGTCTCCTGCGAGCATTGGCATTATACACCGACTCCCCCACCGATGGTCACCACGTGGCTCGCCTTACAATTTTACTCCTCAAAACTATGACCGAACGTGAGCTCACCCTCACCAAGAAGACCTATCGCTTCCTTCTGCAGAACCCCTTCTTCACAATGGAACTCGTCGAGGAGCTGCGTCGACGCATGATCCACGACAAAGTCATCCCAGATCGTGCCCACCTGGAATCCTTTCTTTACATCTTTGCACGCCGCGGCTCTGAGCATGATGCCAATGCTTACGCACGTGCCATTTATGACCTAGACCGGAGACGGGAGAAAACTCTTGATGTCAATGTTTCGAAGCCATCAGGACTTAACCAGGCCGTATCATCTACCATGGTCGAGTATCTCACTCACCTCGTACATGAGAACTCCCTGCGCAAACATTTTGATGCAGACGTTGAATGGCGGAAATTTGTGCGGAAAGAGCACTCTCGCCGTTTCCTCAATAATAAAGCGACCAGCGGAGCCGCCTGGGCGGCCCGCCTCTTCAGCCTGTCGCGTACGAAATCGTTTTCCCCAGAGAATCTTGTCGAGTTCTTGGAGTGGTCCCATGCACAACCATTTACCTTCCGCATTCACAAGACTGTTTACTACAACATCGTTCTCAGCAGCCTCGTTCGAAGGTCCGCATATCCTCTCGCGCTGGAGGTTTGGGAGCGCTATTGCGCGCGCAAGTTGCACCTTGACTACGTTGGTTTTGGCGTCGGCGTGGAAGTGTTGACTCTTGCAGGGCACCCCGACCGAGCGCTTGCGCTTCTTGAGACCCTAGTGGATGGGTACAGGCCCCGCCGGACCCGCTGGGCCCGCTTGGCCAGCCGCAATTTAAGCCACCTTCCCGTCATGAAGAGGAATACGGTACCAGTGTCCCTAGTTACCCGCTTCATGCGTATCCTCAGTGTCACTAACGCCAGCGCTGCCCTGCGAGTTTGGGACTGTATGGGTATACTGTACGATGCCACCCCAGATGCGCGTACATTCGCCATAATGCTGGATTGCGCGCGACGCGCGACAGTCCGCAGCGAGAGCTTTGCGGGCGCGATGAAGGAGCTAGGGTTCGATTTCCAATTCCGTCTACCCTTTGCAAAGCCGGCGATGGACGCGCAACTGGAGCCCACGGACAGCGGCTCACTCGCCGACGCGCGGCGCAAAGCCTACGAGAGGTTTGAAAAGTCGCTTGTTGTCAATGAAGGCGACATGTGGGGTCGAGAGCGTGCTTGGCGCCGTGCACATAGGATCTTTACCAGTGCTCTGTTGGCAAGGTGGCCTGCACTCGCGGACGTGCGCCTTCCAGCCCGTGCTGTACGCTCTTCCATCGAAGATGCCGCCGCCGCTCCGCTGCGCGATCTCAAGAATTTCCTCTTGCCTCCAAAACCCGTTGAAGATGGCACCGAACCCAGCGCTGTTACCCTACACAAGAATACACTCTACACCGACGCTGACACTGAACTCGACACTAATCTACACCATTTTCCACCTACCCTTCCCATCCACCCCCATGGCGCGTACCCCTCCTTCGCACCCGACAATGTCACGTTCCACTCAGCGGTTCTCTTCTTTGGTGCCATACGGGCAACCAGTGAGATCCCACGGATGCTGGCATGGATGCGTGCCTTGGATATCCCGCCCCAGCCACGCACGCTCGCATACGCGCTCGCGTTTTGGGCCGAAGTGAGCCTAGGGACGCCGCTGGTCGAGAGCCTCCGCAGTATGTCCATTGTCAGCCATATCGTCGGTGATCGCGGTCCAGGGGAGTATGTCCGCCTTGTGCGATGGATGGCGGAGTGGGTCGGTGAGGAGAACATGCCGGATGAGGCGGCCATTGGCGAAGCTGCGGTTGGGATCGACCTCATGCGAACGAGTAGAACTTGGATCAGGAACCAGGGGTGAGAGAGGCTTGCTCCCTTTGATTATTATACAGTACATACAGGACGGATCATCGTGTGTCATAATTGTTTCTTTTAGCATGAGGCGAATATCTCGTCGTGGGCGCTAGGCAAGAGGTTGAACGCCAGCCGCCAGCCATCCTCGAATAGCGAACACATCGAAAGCAAAAAATATAAAATTAAATAATTAAAAAATGTTTGAGTCGTGTGTCAAGGTAATAGGAAAGAAAGCCAGCGAGTCCGGGTTGCACGTCGCAGCCGTCATCATGACTACGATGCGGCAGTGGTACTACTAGGCTCCAACGACGGCTCGAGCAGCTCCCACCCCTTCCCCTTGACCTCCACCGAAGCAGCCACACGCGCACGCAAGCGCGGGTCCGCGGGGGCCGACGCGACGGCCGTGCTTGTGTCCGACTCAGCAGGCTCGACGGGCGTCGGCTCGTCATCCTCGTCGACATCATCCATGTCGTCCCGGTTTCGGTGATGGTGACCACCATCATCCTCAGCCTCGTCCGCGCTGAGATCCATCGCTTCTTCGACACTCATCTCCATCTCCATCTCTATCTCCGCGTCCTCCCCTTCCACGTCCATATCCATATCCGCGCTCTCCCTCCCGTCTTCTTCTCGCGCTCGCGTTGGGGTATTATTACTTGTCGTCGTCGGATCCGCGCGGTCTCGCGATGGCGTAGAGACGGAGCTGGGGCTTGGGCCCGACGAATCTGGTGGGCGGCGTTTGCCCTTCTCGAGCTTGTGCAGAACCTTCTGTATGTACTCCCGCGCAAACTTTTTGATCTTTGCGTTCTTTTCGTCCGAGAGCGCCTCGAGTTTGTTGTCCTTGTAGCTCGACGACTTTTTCTCCTTCTCCGCGATGATGTGTGTAAGCTACAAGGAGAGAAAGAAAAAAAAGCAAAAGTTTAGCATCCCAGTATAATAGCAGCGATCAGGTACCCAGAACATGCGCACCTCTTTGGCATGCTTCTTGAACGTGTCGATGTCCATGCGCGTCCGGTACTTCGACATCGTCTTGACGACGACAGCACCGACAAGCTTCAACAGGCGCTTCTCACGCTCGTCCTCCCGACCGTGTCCATGTCGCTTCGCCTCGCTATCCT
>QFFA01010413.1:0-19679 GCA_003316565.1 Russula foetens | reverse complement strand
ACGCACGGCGTGCCCGTCGAGCACGAGATCGACAAGAAGCTCGGCATCACGTCGCGCGCGGACGTGCTGGGAATGGGCGTCGGCAAGTACAACGCCGAGTGTCGCGCGATCGTGATGCGCTACTCGAGCGAGTGGCGTGCGACCGTCGAGCGCATGGGTCGCTGGATCGACTTTGACAACGACTACAAGACGCTCAATCTCAGCTTCATGGAGAGCGTCTGGTGGGCGTTCAAGCGGCTGTTCGAGAAGGGGTTGGTCTATCGCGGTCTCAAGGTCATGCCTTACTCCACGGGCTTGCTCACGCCGCTGTCGAACTTTGAAGCTGGTCAGAATTATAAGGAAGTTAACGACCCTGCCGGTGCGTCACTACTGCTGTCCACTTATGTAACGCTTATGCTTATCCCTGTACACCTTTCCACAGTGACCGTTGCATTCCCCCTTGTGGACGATCCAAAGACGTCTCTTCTGGCGTGGACAACAACGCCATGGACGCTTCCCTCTAATCTTGCCCTCTGTGTTCACCCTGATTTCAATTATGTCAAAATACATGACGAGGAGCGCGGCGAGAATTACATTCTTTTGGAATCTCGCTTGGTGGCCTTGTACAAGGACCCGAAAAAGGCCAAGATCAAGAAGGTTGGGCAATTCAGTGGCGAGGACATGAGAGGTTGGAGATACACTCCAATGTTCGAGTACTTTACGGAGAAGGTGTGCAGCCTATCTCATCTCAGGCCCAGCAATATCTTCTCACTCGCTGGTCGTTGCACAGTATGAGGATAGAGCCTTCCGCGTAGTTGTGGATACTTATGTGACGGATAAGGACGGCACCGGTATCGTCCATCAAGCACCTGGATTCGGTGAAGACGATCACCGCATCGCACTTGCCTATGAAGTCATCGGCGAGGACGACATGCCACCGTGTCCCATTGACGATGCTGGGAGGTTCACAAGCGAAGTACCAGATTTCGTCGGGCAGTATGTGAAGGTCAGCCTGTTGTGCAACTTTGTCTACGATGTACGCGGGCTTATACAACCGGCACGCTTCACCAGGATGCAGACAAGGAAATTATGAAGGTGCTCAAAGCGAAGGGACGACTCGTGAAACAGGACCAGGAAAGGCATCAGTATCCATTCTGTTGGAGGTTGGAATGATTACCCATGTTGTGTATGGACGATTTCACGTTCTGACTGCCGTATTCACAGGTCGAACACACCCATTATCTATCGCGCCTTTCCGGTATGGAATGTGAGAGTGTCACATGTTGTTGATGACCTTGTGAAGAACAACGGCGAGACTCGATGGTCTGTGGCTGTACTTCTTCACAAATGCCCCAACTGTCCTGAATTCTCCTTCTCTCCTCTCTTCACAGGGTGCCGCAGAACGTCGGTGAGAATCGATTCGGAAACTGGCTCGCCAACGCCCGCGACTGGTCTATTTCTCGGAACCGCTATTGGGGTACCCCGATCCCGCTGTGGGTCTCTGACGACTTTGAAGAAGTACGCTCCTTACTCTCTTTGGATAGTGAGAATGGCGTTGAGCCCATGTATAGATCATTGCCGTTGGCTCTGTCAGCGAACTCGAGGAGTTATCAGGAGAGAAGGGTATAACGGATTTGCACTCAGACAAGATCGATCACATTACCATCCCCTCACGACAAGGCAAAGGCGTTTTGAAGAGGATCCCGGAGGTCTTTGACTGTTGGTTCGAGTCCGGAAGGTAAGCGATATTCGTCAAAGTCCTAGATTAGCAGCTGATTGTTTGCTCGCTCAGTATGCCCTATGCTCAGATCCATTACCCGTTCGAAAACAAGGAGCTGTTCGAAAGTACATTCCCGGCAAACTTCATCTCTGAGGGTATCGACCAGACCAGGGGCTGGTTTTACACACTTCTAGTACTGTCTACGCATCTGTTCGGTAAGGCCCCGTGGCAAAATCTCATTGTCACCGGCCTTGTTCTCGCAGCGTGAGTGTTTACTGTTTCCATGGCTCGGGGCCCCTTTTGCTCACCATATTTAGCGATGGTAAAAAGATGAGTAAGAGCCTAAAGAATTACCCCGATCCCACCTTGATCCTTGACCGGTACGGTGCTGATGCCACGAGGTTGTTCTTTACCGATGTTTCTTTGGTCTATATGACTGACGATATTGCTACCGGCCGGCAGGATGTTCCTCGTCAACTCGCCCATAGTCCGTGGCGACAATCTTCGCTTCCGAGAAGAAGGCGTGCGAGAGGTTATCTCGCGGGTGCTCCTACCCTGGCTCAACTCGTTCCGGTTCTTCCTCGGCCAGGTCGCACTCCTCAAGAAGGCGGCGGGGCATGAGTTCCGATACGATGCCCATGCACCCGTGTCAAACAATGTCATGGACCGCTGGATCCTGGCTCGGTGCCAATCGCTCATCGAGCTTGTCAAGGAAGAGATGGCAGCGTATCGTCTATACACCATCATACCACGATTGCTCGATCTGATCGACGAACTCACAAACTGGTACATCCGCTTCAATCGTCGGCGACTCAAAGGGGAAGACGGCCTTGAGGACACTGTGGTGGCGCTGAATACGCTCTTTGAGACCCTGTTCACACTCTGTCGGACGATGGTGAGCGAACGTTTTGATTTCCTGTTTCCGTCATTCTGACCCTCGGACCTCGGACAGTCATCATATACCCCTTTCCTCACTGAGAATATCTACCAGTCATTGCGGGCATATATACCCGAGGACCCGAACGCAGGCGACACGCGATCAGTGCATTTCTTACTCTTCCCAGACGTCAAGGAGGAGTACTTCGACCCCACCATTGAACGTCAGGTGAAACGTATGCAGACCGTCATCGAACTGACCCGAAACATCCGCGAACGCAACAATTTGAGCCTCAAGGTACGTCATTGAGGTTCAAAGTGGAGAGCGATTCGTTAATCATTCGTCCCAGACTCCACTAAAAGAACTACTCGTGTTCCACCCTCAGAAAGAGTATCTAGATGACGTCCGATCTCTGCAGAGGTACATCCAATCGGAACTCAACGTTCGTGACGTCATCGTCACATCGGAGGAAACGACCGCAGGAGTGCGGTACCGCGCTGTGGCCGATTGGGCTGTCCTGGGACGGAAACTACGCAGCAACTTGGGTAAAGTCAAAAGCGCGCTTCCGGGGCTTTCGAGCGATGACGTCAGATCGTACACGGAGACTGGTCGCGTGACAGTCGCGGGTATTGAGCTCGTCGAGGGAGATCTTGTCGTGCAACGGTACATCGAGTTACCTGAAGGCGAAGGCTCGTTCGCGACACACACGGACAATGACGTCGTCGTGCGCCTCGACATCCAGGTTCATCCAGAACTCGCGGGCGAGTGGCTGGCACGCGAGCTCATCAGTCGCGTACAGAAGCTACGCAAAAAGGCAGGGCTGCAGGCGACGGACGACGTCGAGGTGTACTATCAATTCGAGGACGGCGTCGGAGCGGAGCTTCGCGATGCGATGCGAGAACACGCAGAGGTCATCGAGCGGACTGTGCGCAGCGTTCCTGCCGATGCGAACACGCGCAAGGCACGTTCGGACGTCATCATCGAGGAGGAGCAGGAGGTTGCAGAAACTAAATTCTTGCTGTCGCTGGTGCGGCCGTAAACTAGACGCAAAGAGGAAGAAAAGGAAAGACGTGTATTACACCCGTGTAACTAGAATACATATCAAACGTACAGCAAAGTACCCCGAAGAGTTGAGGAAGAGAAAGAAACGAGGAATCATCCTCATTATTATTTTTTGGTCGAGCCGAACCCGCTGAAGCCCATCATGTTCATCATGTCACCGTCGCGGTCGACTTCCATCGCCGCTACATCCTGTGCGAGCTCAAGACGCGCCCTCTCTCGCTCAGCCTTCTTCGCAGCCTTCTTCTCCGCGCGCGCGGCCAACTCCTTCTCTCGGATCTCGGTGAGGCGCTTGTCAAAGTCGAACGCCTTTGCTTGAGAGGCCTCCTTGCTCTGCGCGCGCAGGGAAGCGATTTTGGCGCGAACTTGCTCTAAGGTGGACCGCTCCAGCCGCGTGGTCTGTCCGAGCGCACGTAGATCTGTCCGTCATTCGCGGTTTTTTTTAATGAATGAAAAAAAAAAAATCATGTCGCAGCCCATCATTGTCGATGTCAGTAATATCACGAGAGGAATGGGAAGGGTCCACCGACGCGCTCGTCCGTTGATGTGGTCCAGGTAGCCGACGCTGTCCTTGTACGTCCTATTGCAGACTTCGCAGTGGAATCCTGGCTGGCCGGGTCCTCGACCGCCGGGGTTCTGGACGACCATGGTCTTCCCCAGGTTTTTGCCCAGTTCGAGGTCGTGCTCTCGCCGCTTCATGAGCTCGGTGGGCTTCGGGAGGTCCTTCCTCTTCCCCTTGAGAGGCTTCTTGCCTGACAAAGTCGATAGACCCTAACAAAGTTAATATAATGCCCGTTTTGCAAACACAGAGAGGAGCGGATGTCCGTCGTGCCTTGCTTCATGCGCTCGTCGTTTTCCTGCATGCGCAGCCTCTCCTCCTCGTCCTTTTGCCGCGCCCTTTCGGCGTATTCTTCCTTGTCCCATTTCCGTCGAAAGTCCGTGTCGGAGGCTCTGGCGCCGTATGCGCCTTGTTTGCTGTCAGCCATGGATGGAAAGTGCGAGCGAGCGTGTTTCCGTCGCGATATGGGTTTGTTTTACGTGTGGGCGCCAAGATGAGAGCAGGGGTCAGTGGCTTCGGCTCATGAACCGGTCGAGCCGTTGTGTGATTTCCCTCCCCGAGCTCCCTCCTCAGTTTACTTCATGACACTCGCCCCATGAGTAGTGCCGCTCACTGGTTTGCTTTCTGATGACCTTGCCCGCCGCCCTCTTCATCTCGCCACCAGAGTCAACGGCCACTATCACAAACAAACTCTTTGGCCTCTTGGACAGCTACCTCTACCCCATCAGGTGCGGCCTTCGCCTGCCGTTTTCTTGAAGATGCTGAAGTTTGACTCGCTGTCGATTCCAATGCCTATTACCAATGGGGTTGCGACGATCTCATCCATCCTGACTTCGTTCCGGTCAATGCTCCCGTCACGCGCTTGACCTCACCCGCCACTCTTCTTAAAGGCCTGAGCCCAGCCGAGCCCTGGTGATGGGTATACCGCTGTGAAGCGCCACCACCGCTGACAGGGTGACACATCCAGAAGCCATACAGTATCCCATACTTTATATTGAGTAGAGAAGATGATTGTACAGAAAGACCATCCGATAGAAATGAAGGGCTCCATGGTATGAAAGATATGCCTCTACCAACCAACGTACAAGCGAAGACTTGATGTCATGACTCTGCGACATCTCATTCGGTGTCCACCTATTCCACGCGAGGCGATATACAGTTCACATTAGCATCACTCGAAAACACGTATTCAAGTATTCTACACCTCATAGGCCTCATCTACTACCTGTCCGGCATTTGCATCCATTTCCTGATACATGCCCTAAGTGAACATCAAGCGGGCGGCCAATGACTTAACGACAACTTATCTTGGCTTCCTCAACACGTCTGAGGTCTTCTGTACGCAAGGATATCTGATGGATATCCAGAACAGCGGAATAGACGGAGATGTCCTTCTCTGCGACTGCCGAAACCGTAATCTAATAGCCTTATCTTCGTCATCAGTAACAAAGACGTGAATTCATGTCCGGTTTGCCCGGGTAGATTATTCTTCATACGACTGAAGTCAATTCGGTCAACCTTAATGGAGGTAGACACGGTAACTATGATGGTTATGATATATTTGTCTGTACAGATGATCGCATCGGCGAACACAAACGACTGCGAGATAAGTAACCATCCGAATGGTGTCTGGAGGTCGTTTGCCCTTTCCAAAGAAAACCAATTCGTCATTCGATGTACATCCTTGCAAATCAGAAGGACGGAGAATCTGGGCCTCGTACCAGGTGTGGCAGAACATCGGAGTCTCGGCGACTTGTGACCGTTGAAGAGCCAAGCGCAAAAGAATTTTCGAAGCATGTAAAGGGCTGAGGCCTGAGGATTCGAAACCCGGGCGGATGGTCATCATTTTATAAAATCCGACTCTCCGGACGGGATCAGCAGCCGCGGCTGCCTCCGTGAGGACCTGGTTGAAGTAGTCTGTTGCCACTGTGACTATCCCATCGAGTGGTTGGGGCATATATGGCCCCCTAGGACGGACGGCAAAAAGGATAAGTCATCGCCTGAAGATCATCGATTCGCTCGAAGTCGTTCACGAATACCGTGACAGCAGTTATCACCTTGGACATGGGCAAAGGAGACATCAAATGACCCCGTTGTAACTCGACGCAAATACGGGCAGAAGGACCCCATCGTCTCGAATGTCCGGCGAGGGCCTCCCCATCGAGGTCAAGCACCTTGCTGTTGGGAGGGTATCAGTGAGAACGGACACTTCCGATGGTAGGTTCTACTAACCCAAGTGAAATAAATTCCAAAGATGAGAATGTGTCCATGGCATAAGGGAGTACACGACCTTCGACTGTCCAAGACGTAAAGTGGGACGGCATTATTGAGGTCGCTTGCACGACGAATGCCAACCTCTCTCTGGAAGCCATGAGAAAGGTATCACATGGCACCGTTTCGGAGTCCTTGAAATCCACAAGTGCCCAGGTCTCCTTAGGGAGCAAATCTGGGTCTGCGAATAAAGGACTATATCCCGTGACGCCATTCTTTTCAAAAATGATGATTGAGTTGTTTATTGGAAACGCTGTGGGCTTTCCACTGCACAAGCGGTACAAGAGGGTGAAGAACAGAAAACAGGACTTTCCTGAGGTGGTAATATTTATATACTGCGAGTAAGGTGATCGCAAATAGCGAGAATGACGTACCGGCGCCTCTTTGGCCAGTGACCACTACACCCTCGCAGTCAATTTGTCGACATGTCCGCCAGTGTCTTGAGGGTGGTGACGCACGAGGAGTGCTTCTTCGTTAAATCCAAGATCATGTAGCCAAAGGGAAGTCACATGGCTGCAGGACACATATGTCTCTTGGCGACCAGGGACATTGTCTGTGGTTGAACGGAGGTGTCGCCTCCTTGAATGAGGCACCATAGTTCAAGGTTGCCATGGCCATGTAGCTGAAGTTAGACTGTTAAAGGTTTTTAGGGGGGGCGCGGATAAAGTCATCATTGACAAGTGTTGCCGAAGAGCCGGCTGGGTTCAGCGCTGAGAGCCAAGCTACCGCGCGCTATTTAATTTCAAAAGTCGCGAGTCTTGGCGTTGGCGCAAGTTAACATTTTCTCATTCTTCGTTCTGATGCTGCTTCAACAACATTGAAACGAAAACGACCATGGACGATGAACTGGACGACTCATCTTTTGTCGTAGCCTTTCCCCTCCCCTTCCGCGTCCTCTTCCTCGCCGGATTGGGCATCCTCGGATGGGCGGCGAACCTTCACGGCCTCCGTCTATTGGGCGTCAACGCTGCCAGCGCACTCGACCTGCGCGCACACGAGCGTGCATCTGCCCCCCCTACTCTCCCTCTCTCCGTGGACGGTCGACGCACTCACGGCGCGCACGAGGCAACCACCGACAGCGCCGTCTCTCTCTCTTCCCCGCTTTATCGTCTCGCGATCTGCTACGGCCTGTGGTTCGCCGCCGCGTGGACGCTGTACCGCACCGCCACGTACGGCGATGCCGCCCTTGTCAACTCTTTCAAGTATATTCCGTCCGTGTGCGCCCTTGTCGTCCTCATATGTATGATCTCCCCACTCGACTTTA
The DNA here is from genome assembly GCA_003316565.1 of Russula foetens. Taxonomy (NCBI): domain Eukaryota; kingdom Fungi; phylum Basidiomycota; class Agaricomycetes; order Russulales; family Russulaceae; genus Russula; species Russula foetens. Next base: position 11,950 of record QFFA01010413.1, on the reverse strand, counting down.
TGCAAAAACCAGAGCGCGACGCGTTCATTCTGTACGTCTTTTCTTCGTCTACCTTCCGGCGTGCTTTTTTTGTCTTGATAGCGCTGGCTGACCATTACAAAATAGGAGCATCAAGAGATGCATATCGTCACCCATGAATCACCGGGTATACTTCTCAGACATAGTTTTTGCCGACATCTTCACGTCGTACGCAAAAGTACTCGGGGATGTCTGGCTGTCGCTCTGTATGCTACTACCTGGGGGCAGTCTTCTCGCTCCTCCAAAGCAGTACGGATGGTATAGATGGATTTTGCCAACGTTGATGAGGTAACGTATTTGCTTTCCATCTCACATCTCTTGAATTGCGTCGCTCAACACAACCCAGTATTCCGTATCTCGTGCGTTTTCGACAATGCATGGTCGAATATACGAGCCCATCAAACGACAGTCGTCGCCCGCTCTGGAACGCTGTAAAATACGCGAGCTCGTTCCCTTTGATATTCTTGTCCGCCGCGCAACGACTCGTGCCGTCCGACATCTTGGCCAGGGACGACGAGTGGGGCACGGACGGTGCGTGGAACGGTGAATACATGCTTTTCCGCCTCTGGTACGTGTCACTCTTCCTCACCATCGTACACCGCTTCCTCACACGAGTCGGTCGAATCAAATTGTTCAGGCTTCTTGCTGCCCTCGTCAACTCCTTATATTCGTTTTGGTGGGACGTGACGAACGACTGGGGCTTTGACCTCCTGCAATTCACCTCAAAGCGGAAACGTGACCGTCTAGCCTCCTTGCCTCGCGTGCTGGTTCTCCCCGCGATGCAAGAGCGCGAGGCATCCACCACCACTCTTCAAAACAGCACAAAATCCCCGTCGCGTACTGCCTTCCCGCATCCAGTATCGCCGCACTCACATCCCGCGGGCGACCATCCGTTCGGTCTTCGCCCTCATCTCTTATACCCGCTTCCAGTATACCCCCTTGCCCTATTTATCAACTTAGTCCTCCGCCTCACATGGAGCATCAAGCTGTCGAGCCATCTGCACGCGAAAGCACAGGGAGAGGGTTCTTTCTTCATCTTCTGGGTCGAAGTCGCCGAGCTCGTGCGAAGATGGGTGTGGGTGTTCCTTCGTGTCGAGTGGGAAATCATCAGACGCGCCCAGGATAGTGTGAAGCGCGTAGAGGAATCTCGCGAGAGTAGGGAGATCGCGCACTCCGAGAGCTTCGAGTTGGTAGACGCCAGTACTGGTGAATCCATGCTCAAGGATCGACATAGTTGATGCGGCACCACCTACGGAACCCACCCGCGACGCGTTTAGCAACCATGCCAGTATTCCCATGGGCGTTTGTTCATGGACACGCACGTTCTTCAGGCATAACGTTCTTTGTATGTATCATTCCGCTATTACTAGAGTACGCTAGATAAAACTATATATCGATATTGAATCCAATCAATCACTTGGTGGTATCTGTGACAAAAAACTTGTGTGCGAAAATCGTTCCAAACTTTCCAAACTAGAGGCCAGCGGCCGTCGTCTGCTGCTTCAGTCCAGCAGCCAGGACGCCCTCCAAGGATGGTCCAGATCTGATACTCTCCCTGACCCCATGGCCCCTACTCTCCAATCCCTCCAAGACGCCCTTCCACACGGCCTCGTCAGCCGTGGGCACGCACACGCCCGTCGCACGCACCGCTCCGTCTAGCACGCGCCGCGCCGCAAACGCAACGGGAAGACCGACGGTGCGCGCCATGGCGGACGCCCGCGCGTCGCCATACGCGGTGAGCGTCGAGGTGTGCACCTGCTCCGTGCCGGTGTGACGATCGCGCGCTACGATCTCGTGGTGCAGGAGGACGAGGTCGCGCTCGTCTGGCGCGTAGCGCAGGGCATGGGCGAGGTGCAGCGCGAGGGCGTCCGCGGGCGGGAGGGGCTGTGAGGGTGGTGGAGCGGACAGCCGTCTCGAATCCTGGGTATGCGAGGACGAGGATGAGGATGTGGAGGCGGATGGGATGAGGTGGAGCCATGTGAGAGCTTCGAGGAGAGGTGCGAGGCGGGATGCAGGGAGGACGGCGGTCAGCGCGGATTTGAGAGATGGGAGGTCGTTCGCGGGGAGGGAGAGACCGAATTTCTGCTCTAGGGCGAGACGGGTGAGGGAGGTCCAGTGGTCCAGTGCGATGGGCTTGGAGGGCTCCAGGAGGCCTATGATACCGAAAGAGTGCATCAGAGACGAAAAGCCGGGGTATCTGCGGTTTGTTGTCAACACGCGACTTTGAGTGGTAGAGGCAGGATGGGAGAAGTCTCCTACCTGAGCGTCCCCCGCAACATCGTGCGGAGTTCCTCGTCCTTCAGAGAGTACGTTTCTGCATAGTGCATACTGTTCCTGTTGGCAAGGCCTTCGAACCTCAGAACGTTTGAAATAGGCACATCGGGGAAGTTCTGAAGAAGTAATCTCTCCTCCGGGATGTCCCAATTCTGACGGAGTTGTGTATAATCAGGTTTTGTATCCGAGGGTCGGGGAGGTGATGTCCTAGGGACCGTACCTGTCCGGCGAGGCGGAAGCTCGCACTTTCACTTGCAGCTCGTAGAACACCACGGGGGCTCCAGCTGAACTTGTAGCCGAGGGGAATACCCCCTGCGACTTCGGGAGCGGGGAGGCCGCCGCAGAACGACGTGAAGCTCACGACTTGCTTGTTTTCGGAACGCAAGCGAGACAAGAGCGAATGAGCAGAGCAGTGGTCGATGCCGGGATCAAGACCGATCTCATTCAGGAGGAGAATGCCTGCTGAATGTGCGCTATGTAGAGGATCAGTCCACGAATGATCCGGCGGGCGGGCATGGAGCGTCATACGGTAAATGAAAGGATCGCATGGCTGGTGATATGTAAGAAGCGGTCACCATATGTTTCTTGTGTTTAATGCATAGCTCCGCCACGGCGGGGTGCAGGGGAGCCGGGAGCAGACTGCAACATGATGTAAGAATTGCCGATAAGCGATGCTTGAGAATTACCTGATGACGATGTCGGATTCATTTACCAGCTGGCTAACTCGGGTCTGATCGTCCATGCTGACGAATACGGCGCTCGCATTAGGATGAGCAGCAACCAGGTGCTCTGCTTCCTGAAGGGAGTTGCTAGCTACAGCTCTATGTTTATCACCCTGGCATTACCAAGAAAAGGCCGGTGCGGCACGTACCAACGATGACTTCGACGTCTGGCCTTGCAGCTAGTTCATCCACAGCAGGTCCCGCAACCATACCGCTGCCCAAGACTAGAACACGCTTCTTCATCTCAGCTACGCGTCTCATCCTACCATCATTCTCGGAACTGGTTTCAGAAGCTGTACGCTTGCTCTCAGTCCGCGACTCGGATCCTTGAGAGGCTCGCCATGCCTCGACTTTCTCTGCTAACCATTCGCGTCCAGGTTGAATTCGTCCTTCGCTAGCGATGGTCGCCCTCTTCAGGGCATCGCCAGTCTCGGCGTCTTCCTCCTTGAAGCCTTTGTACTCGATTACTACGGACCGCACGTACCGTAAGAGCTTTGACGAGAAATGGACGCTCGCATCGCGCGGAAGGCTCGCAGGAAGGATATCCACAGCGACTACAGTGACACCATTCACATCGTACGAGGGCGAATCTATCGTCGTCGCGCGGGAGACAAACTCGAGACCGCCGCCAATGTCGCATGAAATGTCTCCAACAGCAGCTAACCGCTTCGCCAGAGCCAATTGTGACGTCGTGAGAAGTCGAGGAAAACCGACGTTCCAACCGACTCCATTTATAAGCAGAGTAAGGTAAGGTGCGATCTAGTCCGCGAGCAGCAAGCAGGATGAGCCACGCAATGATTAATGAGAGAATGTAGCAATTCAATACCTTCGTGTGGAATGACGAACGATATCCCTGAGGATTTGCGTAGTAGTCTGAGCGGTCATAAGATGCCCCATCAACACGATGTAAATAAGAGCTGGGAAGCGCATGGACGAGATATATCTTTCGCAAGTCAGTAGCTGGACACAATCGTCAGATCAAATGTCCGTATGCAAGGCTGAACTAACGTAACCTGGGTCGTTGACAAGCACAGGCAGGTCATCTACGTTTACTTTGATAATGGGAAGCTCCGATAACGTAGATAGGACGCCTTGCGTGACATTCCCATTGCTTTAAGACCGCACGGTGAGACGCATGCGGCTGTAGAGCGCAGAATCGTTTACCCTGTGATACCAAAGATAAATGGTCCAAGAGTCTTTGGGGTGCCGTATTCAGTAATCTGACTTCCAATATATCTTAGTTGGGCACGATGGGCGTCAAGATGTGGTGAAGTGTGTGGACGCGGGGCATACTATGGGAACGAACAATCCCGCGTCAGCTCCAAGGTGCTAGAACCCCAAACGGTGACTTACGAGGAATGGCGAGGCGACCCCACGTTCCAGGTGTTTAAGGGCCATCGCAGAGAGAGCCTCAAGCGTTCCCGCAACTAAGAGCTCACTCGTGTATCACAGGTTGTATAGGACGTGGAGGTCACACACCTCCAGCATGCCATCCAAATGCGACTGTCCTCTTGCCATCTAGCTCCGTCAAAAGCTCATAATCGACGAGACGAGCTGCTAGTTGTGGAAGAGAATTATCACCCGTGAGTTTGGGGTCAGCAAAGGGATGTCCTCCGGCAAGGAACCTCGAAAGCAAGGGCATGTTATATTCCTGGCCTTTGACGGTATGGGAGAACATCATATGCGTTCGTGGGACAAGAACGTTCTGATCGACTGAGCGGACTGGGCTCGTAATGAGAGCATGAAGAGGCGTTTCCTTGATGCCGAGGACCAGGTGGGCGGGCTCGAGCGTCGGGTGCACCTCCGCACCCGCCTGCGTGATGTTGACGTGGTCAGCAACAAGTTCCGAGTCCAAACATAGATACAGTATATATTACGCACGTGAACATACTCCTCCAGTGGAAAGACCCTGCGCTCACACTCTTGTATGAGCACACGTACATTATCACGCTTCACTAGCTCTGCGACAGCATCTGGAGTGAGGGGAGCCCTGCGCTCCCATATACGCCCCGGATCTTCGCGGCGAATACCGATAGTAACGGGGCCAGCTCGAGATGCATAAGACCGAAGCGTCCACCGACCTGGCGGAAGCGCAACAGAGACACGGTGAAGGTGCATAGAGAGTATCAAGGAAGAGAAAGAGCAGGGAGGAATGTATTCATGAAGGGCGGAAAGGCTGACAGGTCAAAATAACCCAGCGAATGTCTGACATTAGCAAACAGAACGTATGATCCGACCCGACCCATTATTGAATTGATCGTAATCTGGGGTTCGCGCCAGCGCTTCGACGCGATTGCCCCGTCGCGCGCTCACGTGTCATGGAAGGTCCGAACACGCACCGCTTCCCTAAGTCGCTGAGTAATTAGTACATGTAACTGAATCTACCTGTCGACCATCCATAATGAAAAAGAGGAAGAAGTGTAGGAAACGTAGGACAGACGTTTTCAAACCTTTACAAAAATCCCTTTACTGCACTGAGCCTGTCTTGACAAATAAAATATCGACCAGTACGAGGCACGAGACGCTGCTATATGCTTTATGATCCTTCTTGTTTACTGTTCCTCTGAGGTCGATTGTGCACTCTTTGTGGGTTTAGGCCTGGGGCCTCCAGTATCTCTAAAGGGCGTGCGGACAAGGGTTTCGAGAGGGGTGTTCGTGAGCTGGTCGCACGCAGATGAATTGAGAGCCCAGACGTTCAAAATCTCTCAAGCACACGTGACTTTAAGCCCCTACGACGCGCGCCGTAAAACGTGACGCTCATGTTTTTGTCACATCGCGTCTTATGCAGTGGTGCATTCAAACCATACCGTGCACATCTCCCTCGACGCGGTTTGGCGACGGAGACGGGGCTTCTGGATGAATTGACATCCCGGGGTTTTGTTTCCCAAGTTACCAAGTGAGTTGTCATCAGTTTCACGAAACCTTTCGTTAAACCAATGTTTGTTACAGGCGTGAACAACTTCGGAACTTTCTCCAGGATCAAAGCCGAGTCGTATACTCTGGCGTAGATCCAACCTCCAACTCATTACATGTAGGCCATATCCTACCAATGATGTGTCTGGTCCATTTTCAGCTCCACGGCCACCAAGTCATTCCCCTTGTAAGCCCATACCTAGCATTCAAGTATCTACCTCACTGTTCCACAGATTGGAGGCGCTACGGCATTGATAGGAGATCCATCAGGGCGATCTACAGAAAGGCCTCACATGGACGTGGCCGCGGCCGAAAAAAACATGCACGAATTATTGGCTGCCGTCCACAAATTCTTTGAACGCGCTCGTGACTATGTGGGGAAAAGGATACCCTCACTGGGGGCTTCATTTCCACCCCCCCTCGTTATGAATAATATCGAATGGTTCCAGAATTTGGGCGTGTTGGAATTCATGCGTGTCGCCGGAACAGCCGCGCGAGTCAACAGTATGATCGCTCGAGATAGGTAGGTCACATCAAACGGGCAGTGTCCACACTCTGACTCGCCATCGTCTAGTGTTCAGTCTCGGCTGAGCTCTCAGCAAGGCATATCGTTCTCAGAGTTCTCATACCAACTTCTACAGGCGTATGACTTCCTTTTATTGCACAAAAAGCTCGGTTGCACCATCCAGGTCGGAGGATCAGATCAATGGGGTAACATCATCGCCGGACTGGAACTAATTGGTCGTACATGCGGAACGTCGGATGGAGTTGCCGAAGCCCGAGAGCGCGCATATGGTATCACGACTCATCTTCTCACAACTTCGAGTGGGGCAAAGTTCGGCAAAAGTGCAGGCAATGCCATCTGGCTGAATGAACATCTGACAACTGTGTATGACTTTTACCAGGTGAGCTTCATTTAGATGTACTTCTATCATCGACCTGACGCCGCTCGCAGTTCTTTCTGAAGACAAGTGACGACGATGTCGGTCGGTACTTGAAACTATTCACCATGTTACCCTTAGAACAGATACAACAACTCCTGGAGGATCACAGCGTCAGTGATACGTAAGATGTCACGAACCCTTCTGATGGCAACTACATAGAAAACTCCTGAAAAACGCATTGCCCAAACACTTCTGGCTGAAGAAGTAACAGAGCTTGTGCACACAGGTAACTCCCATCATTTATGCCAAATTTTCCTGGCTAACCCCCCTTAAGTTGAAGGTGTCAAACGAGCGAAACTAATCACCAGAGTCCTCTTTGGTACGGACATATCTGTACTGAATGCTGAGGAGGTTTTGGAAGCGCTTGCTGGTGACCCGCGTCTTTATACCGTTTCGGCAGATGAGATGTATGGAACGACTGTGATGAGGCTAACCATTAATCATGGAGTAACTAAGAATGCCAGTACGTCACTACAAGGTTCAGTGCTATTCGTCCGTTCATCTTCCATAGGTGCAGCGAAATCCTTGGTGGCAATGCGTGGTCTCTACTTAAACGGTGAGACTGTTGATGCACATAGGAGAATTCAACCGGGAGATTTGATTGATGGGCGCTTGGTTATGGTCCGAGCTGGCAAGGATAAGCACGCAGTGTTCGCACTCCAGGCGTAGCATTGCAGCGGCAGCAATGCCGCTTAGTCACAGTAAAGGGGGTCAATAATCCGTAGAGGCTCGTCGATTTACGTCGCACATTTAGATTATGGCCTGTGCGATAGTAGCTACCGTAGTGGTCTAATGTCTAAACAACGCGAAGCAGTTGCGCACTTGACAGACCTGACGCCACGTGGATAACTGCGGGCGCGACTCTAAGTCCAGTGACTGACTGACAACACTTCCCGCCCACATATCATTCACCACCTTCATCTCAGTTACCTCGTCACTCAGGTAGCTTCAACACATGTCTCCAGCGAACCACTTTGTTAGTGGTGCCGTGCTGGTTGCCCTTGTCGCTTCGTTCCTTCCTGTCCACGCGTTCTACCTCCCCGGCGCTGCTCCTCATGACTATAGAGAGGGTGAAAAGGTTGACCTGTTCGTCAATGCGTTAACCCCAATGCTTTCCGGTTCAGATGATGCAAAATTAGTGAGTTCACGTTCTGCTCCTCAAATCCCTGTCGTCTGATCCCTGGGTAAATCTTGCAGAAGTCGCTCATCAATTGTATGAACGAGCAATTCCTTGCGAGTGGAGGTAATCTGACACAGAGGCGACAGATGACTACTATCACCCAAGTTTCCACTTTTGTGAACCACCAGGCGGCCCCCACAAACAACCCGAATCGCTGGGCTCCATCCTCTTCGGTGACCGCATATTCGATTCACCATATAATGTACGGACACAATACGCGTCGCGTCATGTCATGTTGTGACGTGTCTCATGCCCATTTCAGATTCGAATGTTACAGGATAATGCAACGTGCAGGGTCCTCTGTGAATCGAACGTCCCTGCTGAAGACGCCAAGTTTATCCATGACCGCATACGCGAGGACTACGCGTTGAACTGGCTTGTCGATGGCCTTCCCGCAGCCGAGATGAAGGTCGACACGAAGTCGGGAGAAACGTTCTTCGATATGGGTTTCAATCTTGGAAACGATGATGGTCTCAATGCTGAGCGCCCTCTGTTGAATAACCATTATGACATCGTTTTGAGGTACTATCCATTCCGAATGTCGTGCCCCAACGTCGCGGCTAACGTGACGAAAACCTTAGATATCACTCTCCTAGTCCCGGAAAGAATCGTATAGTTGGCGTCTTGGTGTGGCCCTCGAGGTATCTGCCATGTCCATGTCCTTCCCAACGTTCCCCTCACTGTTTGTCTCCTTTAGCCGAGGTGGCCCTCAAAATGGCAATCTGGACTGCGACTCGAGCACAGCATCTTTGATTTTGAGCGAGACGGAAAACAACCCGGTTCGATATACGTATCGTGTGATGTGGGATGTGAGTCTCGTTCCTTCACCTTAAAAACCAGGTCTGAATATGATCACATGAAGAAATCTTCTACTCCATGGGTAAGCATTTCTTCCTGACGACGTTCTTTGTTGGCAGTTTGTCATATCCCCCACAGGCAACTCGATGGGACAACTACCTTCATATCTTTGACCCACGTATCCATTGGTTCAGCCTGATCAACTCGCTCGTGATCGTCGTGTTCCTCTGCGCTATGGTTTCAATGATTGTCTACCGTAGCGTGTCTCGAGATGTAGGCCCATTCATTACTTACATCTTTATCCGCTTAAACGCCACTGTTTCACAGATCTCTCGGTATAATGCGATTGATCTCAGCGTTCGTATCCCTCTTCGCTATATTATAATCGGTATGCTGACTTGGCCACACAGGAAGATGTCCAAGAGGACTGGGGCTGGAAACTTGTCCATGGCGAAGTATTTCGAACCCCGAATAATCCCCTACTACTCTCCGCACTCGTGGGCAATGGTGCTCAGCTATGTGCCATGGTTGGAGTCACTTTGGGTGAGCCTAGAAAGCTTCTGCCGGTAATCTGACACCAAGCCTGGGTTACTCAGTCTTTGCTCTATTTGGCTTCCTTTCTCCCTCGAATCGTGGTTCACTTGCCACAGTAATGATGATCTGTTGGACCTTTTTTGGCAGGTCCGGCTTTGTCCTTATCTGTCATGGTCCACAAAGCTCACAGAATCTGCAGTGTCTCGGGCTACATTTCAAGCAGGGTCTATGCAACCCTCGGAGGCACCGATCGCAGGAAGAATGCCTTTGTCACAGCAACGGTCCTCCCCACGTACGTTCGACGCATAGTCGCGGGAGTATAGCTCATCTTCGACAGGTTCATCTTCGCGATTGTCTTTCTCCTTAATATGTTCTTAATTGCGGCCAACTCTTCCGGGGCTGTTCCGTTTGGTGGGTATACTTTGAACCTTCACCCGATGTCGCCACTATATTCGCCTTTAGGTACTTTGCTTCTTATAGTACTCCTTTGGTTCGGCATTTCGGCGCCTTTATCCTCAGTTGGCGCGTATTTTGGAGCTAGGACTGGCGTAAGACTTTTCGTTCCGTTTCATCTGGTCTTCATTAAGCTTCATCTTTGCTGACCACTCTCATAAGGCCATATCTCACCCCGTCAGAGTACACGCTATCCCTCGTCAAATCCCACCATCACCAAAATATTTGCGACCATGGGTATATCATGATTCTCCCAGCAGTATTTATCCATTTGTTAACTGCAAATTAAGGCTACTGCTTTACTCGGCGGCATTCTCCCGTTCGGTGCTGCGTTCGTAGAACTGTATTTTGTGTTATCGAGCCTGTTCGCCTCTAGGGCGTACTATGCCTTCGGTTTCCTTGCCCTGACTGCAGGCGTTGTTGGCCTGACCACCGCCACGGTCACGATCCTGTTCACGTACTTCCTTCTCTGCGCTGAAGAGTATCGGTGAGTCCTCTTTCCGTTGACGATTTTGGCTCCGTTACTGACGCACTTGTCACTAGGTGGCATTGGCGTGCCTTCCTCACCGGCGGTGGAAGCGCATTCTGGTTACTAGCTTACGGTCTATTCTACTGGGTGTCGCGCCTCTCGCTTGACTCGCTCTCCAGCGTTGTCCTATACTTAGGGTACCTCTTTCTCTTGGTCATTCTTGACTTCTTGGTGACGGGTGAGTCGTTTGGCTCTTTCATTGACTCGCTGCTTCTAACTCTTATCGTGGTCGACAGGTACTATCGGATTCTTGGCTACGTATTGGGCTATCCGGAAGATATACAGCTCAATTAGGATCGACTGAAAACATACACCCAGGTTATTTTAGCCGTTAGTCTAATCTTCGCCATAGGCTCCGTATTGTTTATTCTGTAGCCTGGGCTACTTGATACCGCCATGTACGATGACGTACTTGGTTGAAAACACCCTCGATTTGTCACACTAGCCGTGCATGTCTTGTCTTGAAGGTAGATAGCCATTGAACGATATTTCGTATCTTACACAAAAGAAGTTCCATGTGCTGGCCCATAAGTCACTGACATAGCCTCGTCACCGTGCGAGCGTGAGCGGAGGTCGTTGGGGTGATACTTCCGGTGCGCACGGGGTTCTCAACTATTCACATTGAAGCAAGTCACGGGAATTCACATGGCCAAAGTGCTACTATTCTCCGTAGGGTTATCGGGGGTAGCATCTACACAACGGCAGTGTCTTTCATGGCTCTCCTATACCCGGACCAGTTATACGTGTTTCACCTTCAACATGCAACGTTTGTACAATGGAGATCCTAGGGCAGGGTAGTTCGCCTGTACTGTATCGCAGTTCATGACCCCCAGTCTGGCATAATATACTAGTGGTTCATGGCCAACAGCTTGACCTCAATGTCTCTGAGATACCGGGGAGCGCGGTCGTTCGGTCGTGGTTAAGGGGAAAGGGCAGTATGAGTGTGCGCGGAGGGCAGAGGCAGCCCACGGGAAGCCCGGATCGCTTCTCTCAAATGTAGGCCTTTCCGTCGCCTTCGCCCAATCAACCTACCAAAATTTGGCCCATGGCGCACAACGAGAAGTCTGACATTACCACTCATTACAGGCGTTTTCGAGCTGGCACAGTAGCGGGGGGGAACAGTTGCTTTGTCGACAAGCTCGAAGTAGTCATCATTGGTGGCACCTCCCGCGTCATCATCGGCCATGGATCCTCCGCTAGGACTAACAAGGCTGTCCGAGGTGCGCCATCTTTGGAGTCTGTTTTTCCAGACCTTAGGAGGAGCATCCTCTTTTGGGACCATGGTCGCTGCCCAATATCGATGTCGTCTACTTGAAGCGGGTCTCCTTTGCCGAGTCGCTCTCCAGGCATCCTTTTCAGACGCAAAATCCCCTTCCGGGATATCCATGGTCAGCGCCAAAGCTCACATACCCGAGAAAAATGGCACGCGACATCAACGGAAACCCATATACATCAGGAGTGAGCTTTGTCTTAGTGTTTGTGGTTGATTACTGATCGAAGCACTCACGATCTCTACCTGCTGGCAACTTTGAATAGACTAATGACGTAAAAAATTTTCAACACTGTACCTAGTCCCCAATAGAAG